>JAKOGI010000454.1:372500-442500 GCA_029747015.1 Carnegiea gigantea
GCCACTCCGTTGTCACATCCTTGTATCTGCCGCTCTAACGCCGCAAGCTGCTCCCTCAACATTTCTACCTCATTTTTAGTGCTTTTGTGTGCCTTCTTTCCCACCAAGTATGCATCCCTTGCTCGCCTCAACCGCTCATCCACGCTAAGCCAACCTTGTCATTATAAGCACATACAACCACATGAGGGAATTCGTTCCACCAATGGGCATCACAGAAATGATAATCCCACCTAATCACAGTGACTTACCTCACCATCATCCACATAGTAACCGAACTCAGCAGTTTCCATGAATTGTGACATAGATGCATGCACAAGCTCTGCATCTTGAGGGTACAAAATATGAATTACCTGTACATATATAGCACTGTTTGCGTAAAGAACCTCAAATGAAATTGGAATGGTATGATAAAAGGACGGTAGTGGATAACAACATTACCTCCTTCTCCTTAATATCTTTCACGAGTTCACTTGCATCATACCTTCCCCCATGATCAACTCTAGCCCAGCTTGCAATACGGGGATACCTCTTCTTGTCCTAATTAGCAAATCTTGCAATGTGCTCATAAAACTAAACCTGCACACAAACATCAACCCCATTAGCCACATATGTTTCAATACCCGTACAACTGCGTAACCACCATGCCAATTTCAACAACAACTTCCCTTATCACCCCTGACTAACAGTTGTCACTCCCCATCAGTTTCTCGTATAGGTATTACTATACCTTACTGTCTGCTTCTCACTGTTGTAGTCCCCAGCACATTTGTCACTTATGCAAACACCGTGACTACTTCCTCCTCACTGTATAACTACGAATATCACAACAACCACATGTTGAAGGCACACAAAAATTATATGGCAATGCAGTGCAAACATCACATTGTAGTCCACTATTCTGTACACATGAAAACGTACATTATAACTATCTTATTCAATGCACACAACATCCATCATATAATATTTCAAACCTCTTCCATTAATTTCACTTACATAGGTCACTTCCACCTAATATGTACGGATCGCACCTCAAGTCACACATATATGTGTGTGTGTGTGTGTGTGTGTGTGTGTGTGTGTGTGTGTGTATATATATATATATATATACACACACACATATGTGTGTGTGTGTGCATATATATATATATATATATATACATATATATGTATGTATGTATGTATATGTGTGTATATATATGTGTATATATATACACATACACACACACACACATATGTATATATATATATACACACACACACACCCACCCACCCCTACACACACACACACACATACACACACACATATGTATATGTATGTATATTTGTATACATACATGTATAAATAACTTCAGCTTCTTTTGCTGTACATATGAGGTACACATATGCATGCAGTAGCATTTCTATGTGCAATTCCCCCCTCCCATATCAGCAACTAGTACATCACATTCCATTATGTCCCCATTTATGTGCTATTTCATTGACAACATCAGACATAACGGCAACGACATATGACGGGAACGATATATGAACAACATTATCAGATTGTGCACACATGTACTTAACTCAGCATAACTCATTTAAGTCTGACCTGAATGAGGACGCAGAAACCACTTAGTTACACCTTCGTCAGTGGCCCACTATATAGCTTCCTCTGTGTGTCCTCAATTGTGTCCACGACAACCCTCCACACGGCTTTAGCCCAATTATACTGACCCATCCCCTCAATGTCCTCTACATATTACAACATACCGCACGCTGCTTCATACGGAGTACGAGGAAACAAAACCCCACTCAGAATCATAAATGCATAAATCCTCACCCACAACCCCACCTGATCATCTTCACTGTTCTCTTCGCATAGGGCTGCCATAGTGGACATATAGTTCCGAAAGAATCGCCTTTTCTTCCCCAACCTCCCTGGCAGCCTAGTAACCATCTCCTACTCTGCCATGCAGCCATGCACCATTTTTCCACCACTGTCGTCACCTCGTCCCCATCCAACTCAACGATCATCCCTATTGTCAGTAAACCAGTCATCAATGCTACATCAAACATAGAAAATAGCACCCTTCTTCCCCCAACCCTAAATGCCTTCCATCGTGGCTCCTAACACTTAATAAATGCTAGGGTTAAATGCCTCTCCATACCCATATCAAGGTCCTCAAGAAAAGGACACAAAGCCATTACCCTTACTGTTTCTCTTTGCCTCACAGTCATCCTTGCATTTACCCCAACTAGCTTCTTTATTGTGCATCGCGATTGCAGCACAACATCTGCCCCCTTCATCACTACCACCGGACGTTGCATTTCAGTTCTCTCTCCTCGTGCCTCCACCTTACACTTGGACGGCCCACCCCTACTCCTACACTGCCCTCCATTATGCCTCTCTCGGTCGGCATATCTAGCCCTCCCCCCCATCCCTCCAATACGTACTGCGGAGCCCTCATCCACACTAAACTCTGACTCCAATGATAACTCTGAATCATTAACTCCCTCATCTTCATTGTGGGGCTCATACTCCATACCAGAGCTATCTTCCCCCATTTTGCCTTCCATTAGACACATGAGCTTGTCGCTGTCCCCATCATTACAAACATCACTGCCTTCACAGTGATGTGTCTTCTGCCTCTGTCGACTTTCCTTCCCCACCTCCAGCTTCATCGACGTCCTCTATGTCATACTTCTCCTGCTACGAAGTTCCATTTCCTTCACCTACGTTGAAAACAAATCGACCTCGTCAGCACAAACCTGGTTACAATATGTACATAACCTCCTCAATGACTACAACGTGAACCACCAAAGTCCACGTGACAATTCCAACAACAATCACTCCAAGCACGACTCAAACACAAATACAAACACAACATACGAGACAATCTGATCACACACACAACCACCCTATCCCTAACTTACATTTCCCCCCAACCCACGCACATCATACAGGTCACTGTCCTTAAATTCTGATATATTGCATGGTTGTGCTATCCCCACTCTACCAATACACATCCCGGGATGACATCTTCACTAACTTGAGATCTCCAGGGAACTACAACCACAAATAACACCATCGTCCCATCCTCTGCAGTAACCTAATACGAGACACGGTGCATAATACCATTTACGAACTTCAACCAGGTCAAGGCATCACCTTCACCCCCAAGACACCACATACACAGTTGACAATCGCGAAAGTTGCATGCACACCTCTATGGCTTCAAATATTTCAACACCTACCCATGAAAACTGCCTATGGAGGTACATACTACTAATCATACCAAACCATTCCAACCGACACAAAGCATAAATATTCAAGCCCTAGCTCACCAACAAGGTAAGCTCACACCAAAACAAGCACGTTTCCACATACATTTCCATAAATTCAAACAAAATTAAGGAACTATTCCACCATAACCCACACTAATTATCCAATACCTTCCCGAATTTTGGAAATTGAAGAGTTGGGTACTTACTTGTAAAACAACAACAACAACAACAGCACTACCTCCTAGTGTGGGTCCCGCTTTCGTGGGGTCTGGGGAGATCCAACTGCAAGCAACCTTACCCCTACCGGCAATCCTACCCGTAAAGAGACTGTTTCCAAGAGACCCACCAAAAAAAATTTGTGAAAAAACTTTTAAAAAGAAACATTTTGTAAAAAAATATTTAATGAGAAAATTAAGGACACATAACAAGGAATGACTATGATAAATTAAAAAGACAAGTTGTTGGAACTTTGTAACATAAGAACAGTAAATCAGAGGAAGGTAATATACCTTAACAATCAGGGATAAGCAAACGGTGCCTCTTGCCCAACGAAAGTACTACCTGCAAACAAACACGAAATACTAAAAAGACCACTACGCGCATGCTGCCACTACAGCCAAAAGCCAACTACGGAGTCGACTCTCTGCGATCTAGAATCTTAATCCTATCCCGCCATAACTTCCTATCCTGAGGCAGGTCCTCCGTCAAACCAACAACTTTCAAATCCTCTCTAATCACCTCGTCCAAACTCTTCTTTGGTCGACCCCTCCCTCTTTTGCCTCCTGGGATGTTGATCATCTTACATCTCCTCACTGGAGCATCCACATTCCCCCTTTTCACATGGCCAAACCACCGAAGTCTTGTTTCTTTCATCTTATCTTCGATAGGAGCTACTTTAACTAAGTCTCTGATTACACCATTCCTAATCCTATCTAATCTCGTATAACCACACATCTACCTAATAATCATCATATCTGCCACCATCAACCTTTGATTTGCTCCACTGATTTACTACTCGAATCAGTCTTCAACTTCCTAGTATCCACAATAATCCAGCCTCCACAGGGTTGAGCAGCATAAATTCTCCTGGATCCTCCCCCTGCTTCGTCTATCTTTTGTTGTTTCAGTCGTCCCGGCAAAACTCGGGAACTCGAGCTTCTTTTATTTTTTGGGAGTACAAATATCAAAAGCTTTCCTCATTCAACTTTAGTGAGGGACACACTTGCACTTTCCTATATACCCAAATCCCTCCACCCCGACAAGTCTAATTCCACGTCTGCCACCTCTCCATTTAAAAGGGCCAATACCAGTTCTGGGGATCCTGTGGGTAAATATAAAAAATTGGCAATACTTGTTGGAAATTATAAAAACTTGGCAACACTTTCCTTTTTATTCTCTTGTGCATCTCTCTCTTATCTGTGTCGCCGCCTTCGACCCTCCATTTCTTATTCTCAATTTTTTTTCTCCTGCTGGTCTTGGTTGCCTGTATAACTTTCAATGCCGTCATGTTAAACAAGTTAATCAACCCGTTCTGGGAATTGTTGAAAAAGTTTTTGACGAATCTATCGAACTGAAACTGATATACAATTGTCTCTGCTGACAATCGGTTTGTTGGAGATGACTTAGTGAACTTGTTGGGTGGGAGTAGAAAAATTCAATTGCAACACTCTGATGCTTGACTCTTGAGTTGGGCAAATTTCCACGGCTGAGTCGAGGTTGGTATCTCTCTTTCCTCCCTCATGCAGGTCTCTAGGGTGAATTTATGAATTCCAGCCTGTAATTTGAAGTTGATTTGCTCACTCTGAATGCAACGGCCTGTTTTCTTGAATTGAGCAATTGAACTTAATTTGAAGCTGATTTCCACGAAGAATTTCCTATAAGGAATCAGTTCGTTTTCCCATTAGCTTTCTGACACGCCACATTTGCGCTCACATGCCTTTTCTTATCACTGCAAATAATTCTCGTGTTAATTAGTCGCTGTTGTTTGTTTGATGATTTGTTGACAATCAGGAGTGGTGATGCAATGAAGAAGATGTGGTGCTACTTACCAAAAGCCTTTCCAAGCTGCAGAAGAATCAATATATTTTCAAATGTGGTATATTGCATGAGTTTTAGCTCCATTTTCTGAAACTCGTTTCTTTCCTTTCTAGTTGCAAGTTGACAAAACTATGAAGTTTGTATTGCTTTCGCCATTGGATTTGGCTCTTGAGTTGCTGAAGTTGATTATAATCATATATAAGGAGGGGGGAAATTTGAACGCTTTCTTGCTGTAATTTGCCACTTGGTTTGCTGCCATCCCTTTCTTTTTTTTTTTTTTTTTGTTTTTTTGTTTTACAGATGGAAAGTCTTTCATTTCCAGCACATGTGCATGTATTATGTCCCTTATATTTATAAACTCTTTATTTCTCCAGTAGCGTTTGCTTTAGAATTACAACCCTTTGATTTTTCTTCTCTCCTGAAAATTTTCTTGTAGCATTGACATTCTTGCATAAAGTTTATGGGACATATTTTCCTTGAAGGGGCAGTGAAATGGCATTCTCGGGGGGAGGAGACGAGGAGTGAATAGTGTATACACATTTCACGACAGGCATTGTTTAGGGATTTAACCTTTTCGTATCTGCACTTAAGTGCTAATCTTTTTCCAGCAATTGGAATTACATAAAATTTAGGTAGTACGCTGATGAGAAGAAAGGGATATATGTACATTGAGCGAGTACGGGTAAGGATACTTGGAGGCTATTGAAAAATATTTCATCTCTTTTATACAACAGGAAGACTGGGAGCATTAACCTTCTACAAGGTTAAGAATATAGTGCTTAAGACCGCAGGCCCTTGAAAACTAGTTGCAGATGTCTGTCAGAACACACCCCTAATTGTCATAATGAATTAGGTTGATGAGAAGAACTCATGCAGCAGGATCACTTGATGTTACTGGTTATGCAGTCATATAGTGGTAGGATAAGCTTTGACCTATTAGTTAAACACGTAACCTAGTTACAGGATATATTGGTTGGAATGCTAATATGAAATCTGACTCAAAATTTTGATTATCAGGTTATTCTTGGAAGTGGGTCTTATTTTGAGATCCAGATGGGTGCCTGCCAAGGTTCAGTTGACAATCATTTCAGTGGATCCATTTCACATGTGTATACAACTCAATGCACGAAGATGGTGGAAGGTTCTACTAAAAGTAATCCAGTTTCTGACATGCTAGTTGATTCATTTGGGAGGTTGCACACTTACTTGAGGATTTCCTTGACGGAACGTTGCAACCTAAGATGTCAGTATTGCATGCCGTCTGATGGGGTGGAGCTCACTCCTGGTCCTGAACTCCTATCGAAAGATGAGATAGTGCGGTTGGCAAATCTTTTCGTGAGATGTGGCATAAATAAAATACGTTTGACTGGTGGGGAGCCCTCAATTAGGAAAGATATTGAAGAAATTTGCTTGCAGTTGTCTGGATTGAAAGGCCTTAAGACACTAGCTATGACGACCAATGGAATTACTCTTGCAAGGAAACTACCTAAGCTAAGAGAGTGTGGTCTCACGTCAGTAAATATTAGCTTAGATACTTTAGTTCCTGCAAAGTTTGAATTCATGACGCGGCGTAAAGGGCACGAGAAGGTTATCGATTCGATCAATGCTGCTGTAGACCTTGGCTATAATCCTGTTAAAGTATGTCCTGCACTTCTTGGAAGCTTGCCTTTATCTCCACAGATTTTGCTAGTTTAGACCACTATGACTAAATAGTCTAAATTTCAGTTTTTCTTTTCAGGTGAACTGTGTTGTCATGCGTGGTTTTAATGAAGATGAAATCTGCAACTTTGTAGAGTTAACGCGGGACAAGCCTATTAATATTAGATTCATTGAGTTCATGCCATTTGATGGAAATGTTTGGAATGTCAAGAAGCTTGTCTCTTATTCTGAGATGCTGGAGAGGGTGGTATGTCATTTGAATGCCATATGATAGTTGCTTACGTATAGTTTGAAATTATCCATTTTCCTAAATTCCTCATTTTCTCAATTTCATTCGGCCTGGAATTTTATTTCAGGTCAAGCAATTTCCAGGTTTGAAGAGACTTAAGCATGAGCCCACTGACACAGCAAAGAATTTCCAGATTGAAGGGCATCATGGTTCTGTTTCTTTTATCACATCTATGACGGAGCATTTCTGCGCTGGTTGCAATAGATTACGGCTGTTAGCTGATGGGAACCTGAAAGTTTGCCTTTTTGGTTCTTCAGAGGTGATTGTCTCCAATGTTTGTCCTCCATAGTTTTTTGCAATATTCATCCTGGATATATTTTCTGTTTTGTTGCTTCAGAAAAAGTTTATCATGTTCTGTAGACTGCTTGCACCTCAGTGCTTTATTCATTTGTCTGCAATTTTTTTTTTTTTTGGGTGGTTTTAAAGCAAACTCCTGTTTAAATGGCTGTAATGATAACTTTCCTTTTTGTCAATGGCCAAAAAATTTACTTAATCTTGCTTAGAGCAGTGGAGTACATGATCTTTGACACTAAGTTCTGCTCCCTTCAAGTCTCAATGTGTGCATATGTACTTGCTATGTCCTGTTGCTGTTGTGTGTAACAATCTCTCTATCTATAGGGAAGATAAGTTGAAATGGATAAGGAGAGCACCCAGAGATGTTGACTTATATGCAAGATGCATGGGGGATTAAATTAGACCACATCTGAAAATGCAGAAACTTGCCTTCTGTTGTCCTCGTATTTACTGCTGATGTTATGCAATGGTGGCCTATTGTGAAATGCTTATCTATGCTAGGAATCTAGATGCATTTTGATATCCATTTTGAATATCAAAATGGTAGATCCATTTTAGAACGTGCAGATGGCAGATGAAAAGTATAAGCATATGTGAAAGACTGCTGCTTTATATGTACCTTCCTTTGGTTTCCTTAGAATTGATGTTTAAAAAAAAAAAAAAAACTGACCAGTTATTGAAATTAAAGACATCAGTATAGAGGTCCAATGGCGTAAGTTCTAGGATTCCTGATATCAATGGGATCGCTTCTTCCTTAATTAATTTTTTTTTTTGGGGGGGGGGTGTGACTGAAAGTTCACATTAGGCCATGGGTGTATAACCCTCGTAACCTTGTTAGTAGGGGTGAACTGTTCCAATGCTCAAAATTTTTGGAATGGGAACTGGAACCTGTGGGATTGGTTCCCAACTTTTACGAACTGGAATTGGTAGAACCTGTTCCCAAACCATCGGTTCTGGTTCCAGGTTACTCGCCGGCGCCTAGCATACAAATTAGTACACTGCCAAAAAATGAACAAATTCACACGAACAATTCATAAGCGTATAAGGGCGCAAAATCCTTCAATCAATTTGAAGGGAAACAAAATTCAATTCATGCGAAAAAAGAGCGGAATTTCAATGGAACATAGAGGCAGTCATTAGAATTTAGAAAGAGATGCTAGCTGTTGTGGAGGAGAAATAATGGGGAGCTAATGAATTATATTGGATCCTTATTTCGAACCAAGAGCTCTTCTAAGTCAGGTTTAATTCAACGTGAGGCAACAATGCCATGCTGGGGTCTCAACCCAATTTAATTGAAGTTGGTGAAGGAATTGATGTCAGAGAAGACTTCTCTGATCTGTTTGGAACTCTTGCTATGGGGATGAGGTGGAACATGAAACAGGAAAAAGCAAGCTGTCAAGGGGCCATAAGAGACAGGAAGAAGTGAAGTGAGATAGAGAGAGGGGAATGTGGGCCAGTAGGCAGCTGAAGTCTTTTTAAAAGTTGAAAACTTTTTCAAAATAGGTTCCCACCTTCCTGGGTATTTGAGCTTAATTTCCTTTCATACTTTCGGCCTTAGTTTAAAAAGGCGCGAGGCACAAAGGGCTCCGAGGCGCGAGGCGCGAGGCGTGAGCCTTGGGGCGAAGGCGCACGCATCATGGATGGGAGGTGCACCTTTACACAGAAATGCCTAAATTGTACTTAGTAGATAGATTTTAACCAAATGAGTTATATGATTGCATCAATATTTAATTTGATGTCAATATAAACCGTTGCAATGTTAAAATGTTCGTAAAATAGTTTAAAATACGATAAAAAGTAAATTATATTATTTACATACAAATCAAAATGCTAATAAGTAACAAACATTCTTGCTATAAGTTTTTAAAGGAAAGGAAAAAATCAAAACTGAGAGAAAGAAAAGAAAAAATGGCTTCTTTAACTCAAAAAATATGAAAAAATATGGTTAATTCTTTCCTAAATAAAAGGTAAAAGGAAAAGGAAAGAATTGTAGACAATATAACAAATTAAAACTACAGGAAATCTTTACTAAATAAAACTATGAATGAAAAAGGAAATAATATGTCAACTTCTAACCTAGCCCCTTCCCATCTAGACTTCTAACGACCCCCACATACCATGGAAGAAGAAAGCTGGTAACCGAGCCCACTACACTAATTCCAGTGAAGATCAACCACTGGAGCAATGTGAAGATGGACATTTGACACCCTTTGGCACCATTAGGTCTCCATACTTGACAGTTCGAAAATTGGGGTTTTTCAAAATTAGAGTTTGTCAATTGCATGAAGGATTATGCTTGAAATTGCGATATAAGACTAAGATAAGTGTTAATTTTAACAAAGTTGGTGATTTTAATGGCCAAAAGTTCTCCTCTTTGTCCTATAGCTTCACGTCTCAATTAAGATCAATAAAGCCCTTGCTTTGGTTGCCTCGTGCCTCAAATTGAGGCGCACTGAGGTGCACGACTCACTGCGCTTAAAGGATTCGCCTCGCCTCACCCACTTTGAGGCGCCACAGTGGTTGCCTCGCACCTCATGCTCGCTTTTTTAAACTAAGCTTTCGGCTAGGCTGGCAGTCTGGCTCTTTGCTTCTTATGAGCCTTGAACATTGAGATGAAACATCTAACATGTTTACGGAGAAATGTCTCCCAGTTCCTGGTTCTGGGCAATTTTTTCAGGAACTGAAATCGTTGGAACATGTTCTCAATTTTTGTAGTTGGAACTAGCGCCGTTTGGCTGGTTCTTGTGGAACCATTTGATTGTTTCTAGTTTGATTCTTTTTTTTGGTCCGTAGGAGCCACAAAGGGCAATACAATACAATTACAATACAATGGGGGAGGGGGGAATCGAAGCGGGACCTAATGTACCCGGTACCTCCCTGCTCACCCCTAGTTAGCATTATTATCCTTAGGCCCATGATTAAAAGCAAGATGAGCTGCACACTTCCAAACCCTTATGAAAAACTGATCAGATGAGTTAACACTTACTACTAGATCATAATATGGAACTTCTACCATCTTAGATGCCCATTAACAAGAACAGAAAAGAAGTGGACAGAAATCGCCTGCTCATCCAACATCACCAGCACTGGTTGATCTTCCTTTCTAAGAACATGCCAACATGATCAAGGAAAGGTCAACAAATATTGTAATAGTTTTTCAAAGTCTATCTTTAGGTGTTTTCCTTGATTTCCTTTCTCGAATCCTCAACGTCTTTTGCCACTAGTGCATCATCTTGAATGCATGTTACCACAATAAAAGTGATCGTAGTCTCAAAAAAATCTTCCATCTGACTATAGCACTTCAGTGGGCTTAAGTAAAGCAACACATCCATGAAGCATTACCTCCAAGCCTTCACCAAGATTGTTGAGAGGTACTTGAGGCATGATCTTGTACCTAATAGACACCATACTGATGAGTCTGATGTATTAACTTTCGAATAAAAATTTTGCTGAGGCTAGATTGCCATAAAAGGTAGTTATGTGCCGTTACATCACTCCATTATGAAATATACCTCACAAGCTGAAGCAAATTGTCTCTGACAGCAGTCAGCGATCTTCATAAAGTAGCCATGTTATCCTGTCGGAGCCTAGATCACTGATCTCTATCTTGAAAAATTCCTTTGTAGTTCTATCATCTTCAAATTGCCTTTGCTTTTGGCCTTACTAGATTTTCTTCTGTTTGAAAGCTTGGTGACCCAAAACTAGCGAGAGAAATTCAATATTCTAATATTGGAAGGATAAAAAAGGCATAGGATCAGCAAATACTTCTTCATTCTTTTTAAGGGAATTTTCGGGGGTAAAGCTGGTGAATGGATCTCAAGAGGAGGTTGAGATAGATCATGGTGAATTTTGGGGCAAGGGAGAAATTGTAGAGAAGCCGTTGTCTTTTCTCCTTATGTTAATAGTAGGATGATTCATGGATGGATGATTAGGAATGGCAATATAGTTCGAATTCGATGCAAATCCAATCCGAGGTAAAATTATTTGATTCGAATCCGATAAAAAAGAATCCAATTCGAATCCGATCAAAATAATTTGAATCCGCCCATTGGATTTGGAGGAGGGTCCATTCGATCCGATTAACATCCAATCCGATATATTTTTTTAAGAATTTCACATTTTTTTTAAAGATAGAAAAATCCTAATATCATAACCATTAAAAAATCCGCATAAGGTCTGCACTCTAAATACACTCGTCTTTGTTGACTAATTTCCTCTTCCCTTCAGATCTTCTCAATCTTTCCTCTATGTCTATCCCTTTCTCTTTCCCTCTGAAGTGAATTCGCATTATCTTTTTCCAACATGTTTTTACTTTAACATATTGAAATGTTTGATAAGAAAAATTATTTGATATTAAAGAGGTGATTAACATTGCATTTTAAAGTGAGCAAAAACAAGGTTGGAAATAAAAATTATACAAATGTTGAGTAAAAATGCATAAACGGATTATATCCAAATTTAATCTGATTCGAAGCCAAACCAAATCCGATTTAACATCCGATCCTACGAAGACGGATTGGATCGGATTTTAATTTCATCGGATCGGATCAGATCGGATTTTCAAATCCGATTATTAATGGGATCAGATTTGGATATCTATGCATCCGATCTGAATCCGATCCGTTGCTATCCCCATGGATGATGCTGCTAGCCTGCTACTGGATATCCACGAAATGATATCCCTTAACTCGATGATTCATTTCCAATAGAAAATGACGTGTTACCAGGCACCCCACCGCCCTAGATTTGAGGATAGTTATCCTTGCAAATTGGAATTGCACATAGGCATTATCTAGTCTTCTATTTGCTCTGATTCGACTACAAATGTTCATCGTGGGTGTGCATTATAGTGTTGACTTTTAAAATGAAGTCCCAAGTGTCGAGTGTCTTGACACATGTAATTGACATAATGCAAAGAGTTCAAATGAGATTGATTTGTGTTGTGGGATTGAAAGTCAATTTGTTTTTGAGCAGATATTGACCAGAGATGTAAGGGCAGCAGAGGCGCATGAGTCATGAGGCAATAGTGACATGCATTCTCGCTTGTTCCTGTGTTTTCAACTTACCAAAATATGTTTAATTGTGGTGGCTGAATGTCAAGATTTGATGATCCTCTTCTTCTGTCAGATCTTAGATGTTTAGTGCCTTTGCTGATTTATTGGTTTTTCCTAGCTAGATTATTCTAGATTGTCTGGTTGCCTCTTGTAGAATTATTTCTTGACTCTCAGGAAGTCGGTCGGCCTGTGGTAGTTAGGAATTGGAGCTGTATGCTATCTAGAATTCTCTTTACGGGATAATTGTATGCCTTTTTCCGCAGTAAATTGGACACGTAGTTCAGCTATGAGCATCTTTTCTGCCTGCTTCGGCTCTAAACTTTCCCATGTCAGCCCAAGAACTGATCAGAATATATTCTATATCCGAATACAGAGGGCATTAACAATTTCTCTTTGTTGCAGGTCAGCCTAAGGGATCCAATCCGCAGTGGTGCTGATGATGATGAGCTCATGGAAATAATTGGAAGAGCGGTAATCTCTCTCTCGCTCTCTCTCTCTCTCTTTGTCTGTCTCTGTGTATGTGTGTGTGTCCGGTGCAGTCGGGCGGGTATGTGTGTATGCATCTGTCAATGTGTGTGTTTTTGGGGGGGGGGGGGGGTTTGCACCTAAGGCATCAAATCTTCTTAGCAAGTGGAATCCTCTAATTCTGCATAGTCATGAGTGAAATTCATGCCTTTGCTTTTACAAGCCTCATTTCCTTGTACTTATCAACGTAGGTGAAGAGGAAGAAAGCTGCTCATGCTGGAATGTTTGACATTGCAAAAACAGTAAATAGACCTATGATACATATTGGTGGCTGAGGCTTATTGTTATCTCGTTGTCTTTCTATATCTTATCAGGTAATTGTTTTATTCAAAGCTGGTTTGTTTTGTCAACGATTGCACTTTGTTATCAAGGACAAATGGTAGACTTCGTCCCTTTCCTGCTTATTTTCTAATAACTAGTATACCCCTTGATTTGTTCACATCACAAAACCTTGATTAAATCATTTTTCACTGCAAAAATCTATTGCTAAATCAATTTCCGGCATAATCTATATCAAACTTGTAATTAAGACTCACATTAATTGACACACTTAGCAATAGATGTATCAGCTATGTTTAAAACGAAGTTGTAAGAGCACATATACAATTGCAAAGCAATCAACCTCAATAAGGCTCATTCCTTTGTAAACATGTAATTTCTGTGTTGCTTCTGACTTTTTAGTAGTGCACCAGCCCCAACATTTTCCATTGGCTGACATTCACTTTTAGTAGATCAAGCTAAGACATGGTTAATTTCCTACATGTATGAATACTAACTGGAAACCATGGTCTTGTTTGTTCATTTCTGATGTACAAAACCTCAAGTCTGTCATTCTCCAGATCTGTGTGTGTGTATGGATATGAATTGATTTTGCTTCTGTTATTGCAAGGAGAAGTGAAAACTTTTTTTGAACATTGGTCCATTTGTCAGTTTTTAAAATTATAAAATTAGCTGACAGTATCTCCCTATCTCCCATTCCACTTTGTGGAGGACGTGACTCTGGATAGGAGTTTGTGGAGATATAAGATAGGAGTTTGTGGAGGTCTAGGGCATGATTCAGGATAGGAGTTGGTGGAGGTTTAGAATTAACCTTGCAGACTACAAATAACTTGCTTTTTGCCTTTCGCTTGGCTTATAAATGGGTAGGAAAATGTTGTTGTCTTGTTGGGTTATTATTCTACCATTTTTCTTAATGCACTTTTGTATGATAGTAGTAGTCTGATCTTGGCATGGTTACTATTCTCTTGCCTAATGTTGTTTAAGGTATTGTGCTTACTATCCTATAATTTATAGTTTTCTATTTGATTTCACTTGTTTTAATATTTACTGTTTATATTAGTTCCTACTTACCAAAACATTTTCACACTTCCAAAAACATTTTTGTAAAAAAATTTTCGTGTCTTTTGGACTTCGTCTCTACAAGCATAAATGTTTGCAAAGGAAGGACTGCATACGTTTGCATTTCCCCAAACCCCACGAAAGCGGAACCCATATTGGGAGTTGTTGTTGTATCTCTAATCCCAGTTTATTTTAATGATGCTTACTATGATGAGGCTTCCATCTTCTCATGGGATAAGGCCAGTGCAGCATATGACTTCATTAGAACCCTTACAAGAGAGTGAAATCAAAAATTGATAAAATGAATAATGATGAACTCTTTAGTATCATTTTATGTTTTTTTCTAAATTTTGTTACTGCAACTAATCTGGGGTTAAAGTGTATTAAGAAAATATCGTTAAAACAAGCTACAACAACTCCCATTATGGGCCCCACTTGGGTGGGATCTAAGGAGATCATGATGTAAGCAATCTTACCTTTGAATTGCAGGTATACCCACAAAGAGACAAATTCCAATAAACCCATGAAAAGATTTGAGAAAGCATTGGAGTTTAAAAATCTTTTGATATAAAACAGGAGCTAAACAAACAACCAAAATTAGCAAGTCGCAACTGTAAATACATAAAAGAGATAAAGGACGGTACCACAAATAACATTAAGTCAGATAATAACAAATACGACCAAAAGGTAAATTACTAGCATACAACTATAGATGTTCCTTCGGGATCCAGAGAAGGGCAAGTATCAAGCTACCTAAAGTCGTCAACCTTGGTTTATTTGAATCGTTGAATATTTCACAATCTATCGACTAACCCCTAACCAAAACCCAGGGAAAAAAGAAGAGGAATTTCGTCACTTGAAATTCACATGCACCATCTAGTGCAAGGAATATTCCTTAACTAACAAACTCTAAAGTCATTGTTGAGGAAGCATTCACAATAATGAGCGAAAGAAACCACCTTCAGAAGTTATAAATTTTCCTTTTCCATAAGAAATGAGTCAAGTCATTAGTACTAGGATGGTAACGGATGGAATTCGGATAAGGCGTTTGAACATCCAAATCTGAATTCAAATATGAATCCAATTAAGTTTCGGATCCAATGGATGGGATGGAATCTCTGAATCTGATTTGGCTCGGACTCGAATTTAATATGATTCAAAAAGATTTCCTTTTGCCCCAACAATTTTGTATAGTTTTTTCTATTGGAACTTGTTTCGTCCACCTATCAAATGCAACAACATGCCCCTTTGGATCATACCGACCAAAGATTTGAACATTAATGCCAAACTAGGATGAAATAGGGCTAAACTAGATTTTTGGGGGGGGGGGGGGGGGGAGTCGACTGAGCAGCCAATGTGTAGTAGGTGTTAGGGATTTAGCGTTTTTACTTGATATTTTAGTTTTTACCGGTATTAAAAACAAAAAAAATCAAAATCAAAATTTAGTGGGTTAGGAGCATGGGTTGGGACCCCAGGGGGAGATACTCTAGATTTGTAAAATTAAAATTAAAATTTTAATTATGCTAAAAAATAGTTGGACTGGATTGAAAATTCGGATTGGATGTTACATGCTTTTGGTATCTGACTTGGATTCAAATTATTCGTATTGGACTCGGGCTCAATTTATTTCTCTCGGATTCAAATTAGATCTCGGATCGAATCCGATTTATCTCAAACTTCGATGTAACTGCCATCCCTAGCTATTGCTTAGTAATACTCATTCCATTCCTTGCAAGCTTCTACATTTGAATCAACGGATCTTTTTATTTGAAGATTCTATGTTTGAATTATTCATAATTTGGAGATTCAATTTAGAGGGTTTCCCCTGTAAGCTTATATGGAAGTCTTTGGTCCCCTTGAAGGTTTCTTTTCTGTTTGGGAAGCTACAAATGGGAATATTCTAACTTGTGATAACTTACAAAAAAAGGGGAAGATCTTGGTTAATTGATGCTTTATGCTCAAAGGGGATTTGGAATCAGTGGATCATTTGCTGTTCCATTGTCAGTGCACTACTAGGGCACTTTGGGATCTAGCTTTTTTCAGCTGCTTGGGAATTTCTTGGGTTGCTTCGAATTCCATTAGGATCTGTTTTTTAGCTTGGAGGGTTCCTTTGGTAGGAAAGTGAAAAAGTAGGAAGAAGGCCATGGGTGTAGAAGCTCCTCTTCAGAGATTGAAAGACAATTTCACTAAGAATGTGGCCATATTTGGCAAACAACTGTTAGCTATTAAAAGCTATTTGAATCAGCTATTAGCTATTAGCTGTTTGCATTAGCTGTTGTATCAGCAGTTTTAAGCAAAAGTGTTTGGTAAAACTACTGTTTTGTGAGTCTCTTGGAATCAGCCTCTCAACGGACAGTTATGCCGGTTGAGGTAAGGTTGACTACATTTGGATCTCCCCAGACCCCATGAAAGCGGGACCCACACTGGGAGGTGGTATTGTTGTTGTTGTTGTTTGGTAAAACTAGTTGTTTCTAAAATATATATTTGGTAGGATGTCATGTATCCCCTGATCTATAAATTACTTTTTAATGCCATGTGGCATAATTTCTTCAAATTTTGGGACTAATATGTCATTTTCACGAAAAGATCTTCAAAAAAGGCTAACGAGAACAGTTTTTTCAAAAAGTGCTTTTTGAGGCAAATAGTTGTTCCAAACAGCTATTTACCAACTCCTTTTGGCTGTTAACAAACACCCTCTCTCTTTGTTTGGGATAATGGAAAATTTGGCTCATCTTTTTTTGATGTGGTTGACATTGTGGATAGTTTGTATTTCGGATGCATAGTCTTTTGTAGGATATCAGCTGTGCATCCGATCTTTTGATATGTTAATATTAATATGTTTCTTATCCTTGTCAAAAATGCTCACTTCGTCCCATGTTTATCTTCTTAGAAAAGATATCACATTTTATGAGAAAGTAATTGTTGCTACTGCCAACAATTAATTATTAAGCTGGTTTCTACAATGCCCTTGTGTAATTAATGTTAAGATACACATACTGTTTCCTATTGATCATTAAATAGGGGTAAAATTAGAAATTACCGTAGTTATTGTTACTACAATTCTCCAAAAAACAATCTTTTGGGACCCCAAAATAAAAAGAAAAACAATTAGGAAGAAAAAGAGGGATGGAATGAGTAAGTGTCTAAAGACAGCCAACAACGATATTGGTACCCGAGTGTAGAAAGCATATTGCGCATATTGCAGTTGGTGAACATTCATAATTATAACAATAGGTGGTAAATTCTAGAATTAGTTGAAAGAAATGCTATCTTCAAAACAGATGAATGATGTGCACAATTTGTTCAGCTATAAAACGCACACAACTTTGAACATGGATTAATATCCTTAATGAATGAATAGTTGGATTTTCAGCACTTCTTTTTTGTTCCATATTCTAACTTATCCAGTGAAATAAAATAGGTTCTTTTGTCTCCCCTTTCTGTTCTTTGTCATTTTCTCAGATATGAAGACCCTTTTTCTTAGAGTTGGAGTAGTTATCAGAGGCGGAAAAGCCAGCATTGATTGTTTATAATGACACATAGGTGCGTAATACATATTTCTAGCTTGTATGGCACCAAATGCTTGATTCCATCTCACATTAGTATGGTCGTCAACTTGCAGCTCTACCAACAAAAAGATTAGTGTGCAACTTAACTGCTTATTCTTAGTGGTCTAGGAAAGTCAGCGAAGTAGTCACTTGCTATCCAAGCAGCAAAAAGAGGCATCTATGCAAGCAAGCAATGAATAGGTTTTATTGTAATATCTGAGCTGCCTGTTGGCTAATGAGCCATTCTTTCATGATCAACGAAAAGAGGATTGATCTTGAGCTGTCATGTAGTTAAAGATGTCTTTATCGTTAAATCATGCTTAAATCCTTAATATGCATTTGTGATGCGTAGGGCTAAATTGGTCACAATTTCCATTCGCTAAAATATGCAAAACCACCTCCGAATCGAACTCTGAATCCATAGCCTGGAACCCACGAACATGGGGTGTGAGTTTGTTTTTTTTTTGGGGGGGGGGGGGGAAGGGGAGAGATGGGGCAACCTTCTGCGTGAGTGGCAAGATGCTTTTCTGTTAGATCTTATCAAAGTAACCATTGGTGGGCTATTACCCTGCGTAAAGCTTTCCACAATTGACTTTTTCAATGCCGAGGAAAGTAGACCGGACCATGTCTTTTTCAAAAATATCAATACATTGTAATGTCTCATGATAAAGAGATAATGGAATCAACTGTTCCACGTATAATTGATTAATTGCTCACCAATAGAAGAGCAGTAAGAGAAGGAGCTGCGTTTGAGACCTTGTGCATTTGAAACCTCATGTGCGTTTGATATCCTCTTCTCTCATTTTGATATTGCCTCTGTGACACTGAGTTGAGGTTCTAATTATACCATTTAAATTGCTATTTGGTCTCTATTTTATAAACTTCTTTGGAGAGTCAAGTTGGTGGCTAGAATGGATGGAACCTGGATGTAAGAGAAACTTGGTGACCCATTGCATGGGTTCTCTTAGAGTTTATATATGTGTGTGTGTGTGTGTGTGTGTGTGTGTGTGTCTGTGTCTATATATATATATATATATATATATATATATCTCTGTGTGTGTGTGTGTGTGTGTGTCTGTATATATATATATATACATATATATATATATATATATCTCTGTGCGTGCGTGCGAGCGCGCGCGCGCGTGTGTTCCGGGGCGTGTGCGCGCGCGCGTGTGCGTGTGCGCCTGTGCGCGACGCGTGTGTGTGTGTTATATATATAGCAACTATCTTCAATTCACTCTCTTACCTAGCCTTTGTTCACGGACCGGCCCACTACTATACTACCAAGGACTAGGCTGCCAGCAGCAGGTCTGGACTCGTCTTTGCTGCCGCCTCACCGAGCCTCTGTTTTGGGAGAAGTTGAGCAGGGCGGGAGGGGTGTCTTCATTTTCCATAAGATTTGGCGTGTTTGTTTGCCCCTTCTTTTTGTTTCTTTTTCATTGACCCTTGCATATATATTACTGCTTTACTGGTGTATTTCTCCACTGATAGTTTGGCCTTGCTTTGTTGACCCTTTCACACTGTTCTATATCCTTCGTTTGTTTTCCCTTGTTTCCTTTGCTTTCTACTTTGTTCTTTACTTAATCACTTAGCTACTTCTGTTATCCTTTTTTAATTGTTCATTTATCCTTTTGGTTGTTAGTAATTCTGTAGTTAATACTTTGACCATTACTTTTGGGGTGGTGGCTATTAGTTAGATTGGCTCACCATTGTCCCTTTTTAGAACTATTTTGTTACACTTGTTGTCTAACTTTTACCCAATAGTTCCCTTCTTTTTATTTATTTTATTTTATTGTTGTTTGTATTTTTATTTATTATTTGTACCCAGATCTTTTTCGTTTGCCCAATTGAGTTCTTTGTTATTTCACTTACCCAGTTGGCGTTTTTTTTCCCAATTATCATATTTTTACGTATGACTGTTGGGAACTTTTTCCCCCTTTCTTTCATTCTTATATTGGCCTTTTTAGGCTAGTTGAGTTCTTTTTTTCCCCTTTCTTTCATTTTTATATTGACCTTTTTAGCCATTTAGAGTTCTTATTTCTTTGGTTAACTAGTTGAGTACCTTTAGATATTGCACCTACTTTTTATATTAGTCTTGCTTTAGTAATTTTGTTCCTTGGCTTGACTTAGTGGCTTCTCTTTCGACAAATGTAGGAATGTTAGCCTGTCCGCTTGGATCTTTAAAGGGTGGCATAGTTGTAAGATTAGCATCGCTGATATCCAGGAAACTGAGTAGGTAGGGACTAGGGCACTAGAAATTGACAGGTACAAGTTATGATAAAGCTAGAAATGGGGTTGGCATCATGGTTGAGAAAGAATTCATCGATCAGACTGTTGAGGTCGGTCGTAAGAGTGATTCTATTATGTCGATTAAGTTAGTGTTAGGGTCTAAGGTGTGTCACACGGTTAGTGAATGTACTCCCTAAGTAGGCTTAGAGGAAGAAATTAACAGAAAATTTTGGCAAGATTTGGATGTGGTTATTAAGCATAATCCGCAAAGTGAGGATTTTCGTATGAGGAGATTTTAATGTACACATAGGAGTGAAACAAGAAGGGTATGATATACTACTACTTGGTGGATTTGGATTTGGTGAGAGGAACAAGGGAGGGACTGTGATTCTGGATTTCTCTATTGCCTTCATGGTCACGGTTGTGAACTCGCACTTCAAAAAGAAGGGAGAGCATTTGGTACGTTTAAATATGGTACTACGAAGACACAAATAGAATATAAGTATGACAGAGCTTTGTATAAGAATTCTAAATTGATAGTGAGTGAATATTTGGTGACACATCACAGATTATTAGTCAAGGATGTAAAAATCAAGATTTAGAAGAGGAAAAGGAGAATTGTTGGCAATCTTAGGGTTAAATGGTTGAGTTTGACTTGTGATAATATTGCTAAATTGTTCGAGAAGATCAAAGCCATCTCAAGCCTTGGGAAAAAGAAGGAGATGCAAATACAATGTGGGAAGCAATAGCTTATTGCTTAAGGAGTTCTTGGGAGTATCAAGAGAGGGTGTCAGTAATTTGACAGGATCTTGGTGGTGGAATGACGAAGTCAAACAGAAAGTTAAGAAAAGACAAGAGGCCTTTTTGACTGTAGGGGGTAGCAGTTCGGATTAGGGAAAAAGTCTGACAAAGCTAAATATAAAAGGGGCAAAGAGAATGGCAATAGTAGTCACATTAGGGAAGAATAAAGCTTTTGAAAGGTTATACCAAAAACTTGAGGCTAAAGATGGTGAGAAAGATGTATTCAAGATTGCGAGCGTAAGAGAAAGAAAAACAAGAGACCTTTGAAATGTACAATGTATGAAAGATGAGGATGGTAAGGTCCTAGCAGAGTAGACTAAAATAAAGGAGAGATGGTGCAAGTACTTTATACAAGCTTTCTAGTGGCGATGATAATGGGATTTTTAGACAATGTGAACTTAGGCGATTGGAGAGGCATCAAAATTTAACGGCATGTCACATCATCGCCAAAGATGAGATTGTTCAGGCTTTGAGGAAGATGAAGACAAGAAAAGCAGTTAGCCCAGATTGCATACATGTGGAATTGTGGAAATGCTTTGGTGATGAAGGACTTAACTGACTAATTAGGTTATCTAGTGTCATTTTTAGGACCCCAAAAATGTCAAAGGAGTGGAGAATTAGTACTATTATCCCTTTGTATAAAAATAAGGGTGATATTCAAAACTGCAACGACTATAGAGTTATCATAATACTGAGCCATACTATGAAATTGTGGTAAAAAGTAATTAAGAAGAGGTAAGGAGGGATATTCCGATTTTTCGAGAATAAATTTGGCTTTAGGGCAGGAAGATCAACTACGCAAGCAATTCACCTTATGAGAAGACTTATGGAATTTTATAGGGATAGGGAAAAGAATTTGCATATGGTGTTTATTGATCTTAAGGTATTTTTTTTTTTTTTAATGTTTTCACAAAATCCTTCTTCTATAAAATGTTTTCACAAAATTTTGTTTTGTGGGTCTCTTGGATTCAGTCTCTCTATAGGCAGGGATGCCGGTAGAGATAAGACTGCCTACATCTGGATCTCCCCAGACTCCGCGAAAGCGGAACTCACACTAGGAGGTGGTGGTGGTGGTGGTGGTGGTGGTGTTTATTGATCTTAAGAAGGCTGATGATAGGGTATATAGGGAAGTGTTTTGGAGTTGCTTAGAGAAGAAAGGCTTACGATTTGAGTGTACTTGGATTATTAGAAATATGTACACAAAAGTAAAGACAAAGATGAGGATCTTAGGAGAAGATACAAAGGACTTTCATGTTGATATTGGATTGCATCAAGGTTCGGCTTTAAGCCCGTTTCTTTTTGTGATTGTTATGGATGAACTTACGAAAGACGATCAAGATGAGGTACCGTGGTGCATATTTACTGAAGATAGTTTCCTATTAAATGGGACTAGGAACATAGTTAACCATAAGTTAGAAAAGTGGAGAGATACTTTGAAGTCCGAAGGGTTTAGATTAAGCAGGTTGAAGACTGAGTGTTTAGAATGTAAGTTCAGTGAAGGGGAAAAGGAGACAGTAGAGGAGGCCAACATTAAGAATATGGCGATACCAAAAGTAGAGAAATTTAAGTACCATTAACATAAGGCAATCGAGAAATTTAAGTACCATTTGAGAGTTGGATGGCAAAAATGGAGTTATGCCTCTAGAGTGTTGTGCGATAAAAAGATCCCAATAAGGTTAAAAAGAAAAGTTTACCATACGACCATCATTGTTATACGACTTGGAGAGTTGGCCGATTGAGAAGAACCAAGCGCAAAAATTGATGATAGTTGAAATGAGGATGATCAGGTGGACGTGTGGTCACACATTGGATAGGATTAAGAATGAAGTTATCAGAGAGAAAGCAGGGATGGCGACCATAGACGATAAGATTAGGGATGTAAGATTCAGATGGTTAGATGGTTAGTTATCTCAAGAAAACAGATAAATGCAAATGTGTGGAAGTGTGAAAGAATTGATCTCCTGAAATGAAAGACATGTGGAGGAAGGCCAAAGAAAAGTCGGAACAAGGTGATTAGAGAAGATATTGGACATTTGAGACTTATGAAGGACATTACTCAAAATAGGAGTTTTGGAGGTCTAAGGTTAAAATGATAAACTTTAAGTAGTTAGTTGTTTCCACTTTGGCCCCTAGCAACTTAGGAAGCATTGTTGCGCTTGTCTCGTATATTTAAGGAATGATGTGGTCTCTACTGGCTTTCTAATTATTTTGTTAGTTGTATATTATTGATGTTGTTACTATTATTGTTATTGTTGTGTTGGTTATTTTTAGGCCTGTTCTTTTTCAGCATTTTGGTGAAGCAGTTAGCAGATTGAAGCAGGTTAGGGCAGTTTGGAGCAGGTCTGATTAGCAGTTAGCAGGTAGAATTAGGTATGCGCAGGTTTGAGCTGGTTAGAAGTAAGTTGGAGTGTTTTTGTAGTGATTTTTTGAAAGTTATGATTATCGATGATTATTATGTGTAATATTTATGTTTTTGTAGCATTGATTTATAATAGATTTACGAAAATAATGCGACAAAAGAGTTGAATGCCATTGTAATACATTAGTGAACATTGTGGCCTGCACAATCATGGTCAGCAACCCTGGCCTCATCACGATCCCCAACACTTTCTTCTGATTGAGGATTATCGATAGCCATGTTCTCAATTTCCGAGTTCATAGAGTGCTGTCCGCGATCCATTTCTCAATCCATTCTTGGGGGAAAATACAGGTGTGATAGTTGAGGGAATATTATGGTGTGTCATATATATATATATATATATATATATATATATATATATATATACATACACACACACATACATATATATATATATATATATATATATATATATATATATATATATATCAAACAGTAAAGTGAAATTACGAAATATTAGTGATATATTGTGTTTGAAAATTACGGCATTAAAAATTATATGTTACTATATTACAAAGTAATGTCACGGTTCGACAAAGTTTAAGCATGACTCAATTAGATTTGGCTTAGTTAAAGCTCGGTTGATGTCTAAGCTTGACGTACTTATTGAGCGAAGCCAAGTGGGGCATCCACTTGCTCAAATAGGCTCGTATCTTCTATTTTTTGTTTGAGCTTTTTGGAGCAAGTTGAGAGCAAGTTAGAGTAGGTTGAAGCAGATTTGATTACTAGGTAGCATATTTGAGCAAGTTGGAGCATATTTGATTTTTGAGCATGTTGAGTGGGAAGCAGGTGCAAAATGCTGAAAACGAACAGGCCCTTGTCGCTATTATTGCGGGTATTATTTTTGTCGTTGTTATTGCTGCTATTATTGTTGTCACTGTTGGTGCGCTCCTGCGCGTGTGCGTGTCTGTGACATAATAAGATCCGGTAGCGCTAATACACGGCCTAGTAGAGATGCTTTTATGCTTGTCAGTTGATACGTAGTTCTGACTCCTTTGGCATGGCTTTCCTTAGTAGAAACAACAAAATGTCCAGGGAAGTATTCACATTTGCAGCGGGGTCTTAATGTTGAATTTGTCAGCATTTTTGCCTGTTAGAGTGTCATGTATGCAGTTTGTGCACGCAAGTTCATAAGAGAGGATAAAAGATAGGGATCTTTTTTCCTTTGATTAAAAAATCCGTCTTTCATAATCAGTCCATTTCCAGTTACAAGGCTGTTCCTACGTGGGTTCTGTCTTCCATTTCTTTGTAGTTCTTGTTATTTAGGGCTGTTAGAAAATAATTTTCGTTAGTTTTCTTATCTTTTGGGAAACCTTGAGTTTTGTAGCGGTTTTATGTATTCTTTCACCTTCTGATTTGAATGAAGTATGACACAACTTCCTCAGGGCATCAATTGGATTCATCATCTGTGTCTTCATTTGAGGACAAAGGAGGGCCACAAGATTGGGCTGAAAGCTTCTGCATTGGTCCTACATGCTTTCGATCCTGTCAAGGAAGCGCAGCTAATCAACGAAACTGATACCTTGTGTTAACACACGTATATAAAGATATAAAAGGCAACCGCTTTGTACTGTTTGTGTAATTTCAGTAATAAAGGTCTGTTCAGGTTTGTTCTACTGCACGACAGAAGCATCTCCTTCCAAGAATTCACGAAGAAAGCTCATCTGGGGACCGTTAGGGGTGCTCATTGGTACAAACCCGGACCGGACCAGACCAGGTTGGACAGACCGAATAAAAGCAAAGTTGCAGACCGAAGACCGGATCGAACAAGATTTGGTCTAGACTGGGCCTGGATTGAAAAAAGTCAGACCGGATCTGTTGGCCGACTTCTCCTTTGTGTCTCTCTACTTCTAGCTGTAAACCAAAAATTGGTGACAAAGCAAAATTTTAGAAAATTGCATCTGGAGGGAAGGGGTGGTAGTACTAGTAGATCCCAGGGGCAGAACCGTAGACGGGTACATGAATCCAAAAATCAACTAGGGCATTAAATTAATTATAATGAATCTCCAAAAACAGCTTGAAAACAGCTTAAAAACCGCAATAAACAATCGAAACTTCTTAGTTGTATACCACCAAACGTATCTTCCTGAACAACCAAGTGTACCATTTTCTTGAAGTTCGCACAGAATAGGTAAATAAGGACACAGCGGACAAAGCAGCTGAGCTTCACTAACTTGAAATCTGAGTTCATCAAAGCTCCAAAGCCTGAATTAGAGATACCACCAAAAACAGATGCAACGCAGGCCAAGGGAACAATGAAATTACGACTACCACATTGAGAATTGTGCTATTGAGCTTGGGTGCATAATTATAGAAGTCTTTCGTCAAAGGTCTTTCACCCTTGCATTGCTATGTGAGAATTGAGCAAAAGAACAATGTAAATCTGATCAATCTTTGAATACAAGACAAGGAAAATGAAGGGTCACAATCTCCCGGCTTTGATGGTGGAGTTACATTGAAAACATTATCCCACCACAATCAAAATTCAAAGGCAAGCAGAAGGGATGACCGCTAAAAAAACCCACCCAGGAAAATTTATCCAATAAACGAGTACCCCAAGCCTCCAACTAGGATTTGATAGTATTCAGCAACTATTGCCAAGCTTTCGGGAGTGAGAAGTTCAACATGGGAAAGCAGCAACAGAAAGAATTATAAGAACTTCGAAGAAAAATAAGAAAATTTCAGCAGTAAAGCAAGTCGACCAACCCCAGCTGTGAGTGATCTAAGTTGTCCAACATCATGAAAGTGGCTGTTTCGCATGCAAGAGATATTGGCATTGCTAATAAGAAGAGATTCATAAAGAATTTAGTCAAAGAGAACTAGAGGAGACTATTAATCTTTTGGGCTTGGAGGAGATAGAGCATGAGAAACCGACACTATGATCCATAAAGAATGTAGTCAAAGAGGAGAATATTGACCCTTTGGGCTTGGAGGAGATAGAGCATGAGAGAGGACTTCAGCAGATGGTACCTTTGGTTTAGTGTCGTTTTGTCCATTTTTTTAAAGAGCTTTTATCTCCAGAAATGCAAATTGGGATCGATGGTGCATAGATAATGAATAGCCAGCAAAGATTTTATATTTCCTTTCCTCTGCCAAATTTGCGGAGCATGGCATCATCCTTAGTGGGTGTAGCACATGATCAGACAAAGGATGAAGCATACACCACATTTTGTGCCTTTTTCCCATTTTGAATTAGCTTTAACCTGCTAAAAAGCTGCACCTATGAGCATGGGAGGAAGATGCAGATGACTTGCATTGAGCTACAGGGAGGGGTAAACGTTTGTTTGGTGGGTGAATTACAGGCGGGGGGCGGGGGCGGGGTGCCTAGGTGGAATCAGCTTGAGTTATACTGCTTTGTTGATTTCCACCTAATAAACAAGTGTCAAAGGGGAAGAATTGAGGATAAAAAAGCATGTAATGAAGTACTTGGAGCATGAGGGCAAAGGCTTGTGTGTCGATTAAATCATGGATGTGATAAGTAATTGACAGCAAGCTACATCTAGCTTGCAGAGACGGAGGATCTTTGATTTTTCAAAGTTGCATTTTGCTGCTTTATCATTATTTAGGCAGTGCTATTATCCTGTTTTTCAATTTTAATTGGTGGTGTTTCCTTTTAGTGTTTCATCCTAGTGGATATTAACAAATTGATTTATGATTGTACTATTTCTTGCCCTTTTAGGGATTCACTCATTGGAAAAAAGGGAATAGTCTAAATCTCGTCACAATAGAGAAGACAATAAAGATTTTATGAAATTATACAGTCACAGATTGGGCAAAGCAGTAGCTGGAAGTTGAAGAATAAGTTCAAACCCTAAATGAGAGCTCTGCTTTTTAAAAAGGGTTGACCCCGGTCTGGTCCATCGGTCTACTCAGTCTAGACCGGGACCGAATAAGGGCTACTCAGTGACGGATATTAGCCCATGCAATCCTCACTTAGCCCTAACTATTTTTGAACCCCGTTTCAGTTTTAAGTTGATTCATCAACTTAAACTTAATTTAACTTTGATTTCTTTGCTAAGAGAGTCTATTGACATTCTAATAAATATAATTATTTAATTAAACCAGTTTTAAATTAAGTATTTTTGTCCAAACTTTCAAAGGGCTCGAAACAGAATGTTTCGGGTTCAGGCCAGGAACATACCCGATTTTTGGTAGCTTACTTACTTGGGTCTCTTTGAGGTTTAAGTTAAACATTTTACCATGGGTTTAAAGTTCAAGAAGTTAGCTTTCCAACAAAATAAGTGTTAGCTCATTTGCACTTCATTTGACAATTCAACTCAGCTCTTAAACTCGAACTATCCAGGCAGCAGTTTTTGGACAGTTTTAACCTGGTTTTGTTTTTGTTAGTTCATAGCTTAAATGACGTCCAAACTATGTAATTCTTTCTTTGGTAGTTAGTTTAGGATGCCTAGAAACCAGGCATGTCAAACAAAGTCCGAAACAAGAAGGCAAAGGCGTCCAATCTAGCCCAAGAAGCAGAGCTGCCAGTTTTGCACCTGATTTTGCATGGTTGATTAATCATGCTCTTTGAGCCTCCTAGTGATGCGTTGATGTAGATTTCTAAATAGGGGCGATAGCTGACATCTTGAGGTTTCCCCCCAAGGAAGGAAATCCAACATTACTCATCAAATTGAAGTGGCATGATGGGAACAAAATCGGGGACACACGGCTCTTCAATAGGCGCTTGATTACCAGAGAGGGTTTACCCTCTTAGGAGGGTTTGCTTTAGTGGCCTATATGCTTACTTGGTTGTCTAATGAAGCATAGTCATCCTATGACGCACCAAGGGAGAAATCACCACATGGTTCATGGAGAAGATGCCACTTGGCATGCGTGTAAATGTCCACCATGTGCTTGAAATGGCGGCCATGCAAGCAAATGTTCCAAGCAAGGAAATCGTGACTAAGCTGCCTAGAATCATTAGAAATGAGTTTAGTTGATCATTTTGTTAGTCACTAGACTCATCTTGTATGCTTAGCTTAGTTTAAAGACATGCATTTTAATTTAGCTAAGTATGTTTAAAAGGTTCCCTAATCATTAAGTAACCTCTTAATGGTTACCTCGTGAGTAGGGAAAGGCCTTGGACTTTCATTATAAATAGCCCAAGAGCTCATTTTGTAATCCATAATGTTGAATTGAAATCTAAACTAGAGTTTAACTCCTCAGTGCTTGTTACCTCAAATCCTCTACTTGCTTATCCTTACTTGGGTCAACTAAGGTGATGTTCAAGCGAGTCTTGATCTAAGTTAGGTGGTGAAATCTGTATCCTAATTCAAGATCAAGGGCCTTGAGATAATTCTTGGTGGTGAAATCTATATCTAAGAATCGTTTCAGTTTTACCAATCTCCAATTTTCTATCTCCCCCTTACCTTTTCCCAGCTTCTTTCCCTCCACATGCCATTGAGCTAGTTCAATCAACTTGAACATGAGCTCTCCTTTTTTCCTAGCTTGATACATCATATTTGGTATCAGAGCTAAGTCTCATCCTTGGCCTGAAATCAATCCCCACTCGCTTTTCCCCTCTTGTCACGCTACCAAAAAAAAAAACCCCAACACCACAAACAGCCACGGTTCTAGTCTACCAATTAAGCATGAGTGGAAGCATGGCTCTTGAGGAGAAATTTGAAGCCCTCATGAAGAATTTTGAAATTACGACTTCAACTAATGATGAGTTGAAGAATCAAAACAAGTACTTGTGAAAACAATTAGGTGGCAACATGAAAACGAAACAGAAGGCGTTTAAAAGTCCGAGTGGATCTGTTCATGGTGATGAAGAAGCAAGTAATTTGATTAGTTCTTCTACTAAGGAGGAGCCTCTTAGAAGAATTAGGAGGGAGCAAAGAGCAAAAACCAACTCTAATGACTTTAGAGTTGAGATTCCTGAGTTTGAAGGTAAACTTGATCCTGATGAGTTTCTTGAGTGGATGTATACAGTTGAGAGGATCTTTGAGTATAAAGAAGTACTGAAGACAAGAAGGTGAAACTGGTTGCTCTTAGGCTAAGGAAGTATGCCTCATTATGATGGACTAACTTATGTTCTAAGAGAGTTAGAAACCGCAAAAGTAAGATCAGAACTTGGGAGAAGATGAAGTCTAAACTCAAGTCACGGTTTCCACCACCAACCTACATCCAAGATAGCTACTCTCAACTTTATAACCTCACACAAGGTGGCCTCAATGTTGAAGAATACACACATGAGTTTGAAAAGCTCATGATATCAAGTGCGACATTTAAGAGCCAGAAGAGCAAACCATAGTTAGATACTTAGGAGGGCTTGAGCCAAAGTATGCTAACGTGTTAGAGTTGCAACAGTTTACTACTTTTGATGAGGTTTGTGTTCTTGCTCATAAAGTTGAGCAACAAAGAAAAGCAAGCCTATCAAGCGTGAGTTTTCTAAGCCCACACCCCCGAGCCAACCTTTGAATGAGGGGAGTTTTAATCCCCTACCTAAACCTACGGTTCCCCCTCCCTCCACTCCACAAAAAACCCCAGCCCTGCTAAACAGCCAACCACCTCAAAATAGACCTAAACCCATGCCTAAGGGCATCCAAAGATATTTTAAGTGCCAAGGATTTCGACACTTAGTTTCGGATTGTACAAACCAAAGGGTCATGGCATTAGCCGAATGGGAGGCTGTGAATGCATGAAATTGAGAAGGATAATGAGGGTGATCTTGTGGAAACTCTAAAGGAACTAGTAGTGAAAGCTAACGATGGTAAAATGCTCCTTTTGGAACGAACTTGGAATGATTCAAAAGAAGTTAAAGATGAGCAAAGGTTTCACTCTAGTAGCACGTTTTCAAGTAAGTTATGCTCATTGATTATTAATGAAGGAAACCATGCACATGATGCTCCCCTTAGCAAAGTTAATCTCCCTACTTTTGCTTATGATTATTCTGAACTCCACAAACCACAAAAGGGACCAGAACATCCTGATTTCTTTCTTACTTCTAGCAAGCCACTTTTTAAGGCCCCATACCTTGAGCTTAAATCCATCAAAGATTGGATTTTCAATGATCAAAAGAAATCAGAATGTCCCTCACCAAACCTAATGTAACTTAGTCCATGCCATCCTTAATTAGCCCTAATCTTTTTGAACCTTTTCAAGTTTTAAGTTGATTCATCAATTTAAACTTAATTTAACGTTGATTTCTCTACTTAGGCCTCTTCGAGGTTTAAGTCAAATATTTTTCCATGGATTTGAAGTTCAAGAAGTTTGCTTTCTAGCAAAACAAGTTTCAGCTCATTTGGACTTCATTTTTGATACTTCAAATCAGCTTTTGAACTCAAACTGTCTAGGCTGCAGTTTTGGGATAGTTGTTACTCGATTTTGTTTTTATTATTTCCTAGACTAAATGACATCCAAATTGTATAATTCTTTTTTTGTTAGTTAACTTAGGACGTCTAGTTTGCAAGCTCTCATTCGGACACTATGGCGAGTGATGGCAAGCATGCATTACTCTTCTCCTTTTGAGGTGGCAACTGTGTATGGTTACCCTCCTAGGGAGGAAAGATGACTCTTGCTGCCTAAGATCATCAAGGATTAGCTTAAGTTAATTAGTTTGAAGCTAGTATACTCATTTGTTCTTGCTTTGAATCAATTATGTACTAAACTATGCACTTAGCTATGTAAATGTACTTAGTGAGCTTTCTCAACATTAAGTGATCTTCTAATGATTACCTAATGACTAAGGAAAGCCTTTAGGCATGCCATTATAAATAGTTTGGCACTCATTTTGTAACTCAGTGTTGAGAAATTGAAATCAGAAGTTGAGTTTGAACTCCTTTGTATCGTTACTTGAAATCTCTACTTGATTATCTCTAATTAGGTCAATTAGAGTGCGTGTCCAAGTGAGTCTTAATCTTGATTAGATGGTGAAATTTGTATCCGAATCTAGGATTAAGAGCCCTAAAATAGTTCTTAATGGTGAAATTTATATCTAAGAAATGTTTCAGTTCTATCGATACCAAGTTCAGTGCCTTGCTTTCCTTCTTCAAGGCCTTGAATTCTTCTTTCCTCTCATGCCATCTCCCTTGCTTTCCCACGCCATCTCCCATCATTTCCCCCAAACGCTTAATCTTTCCTTTTATTTCCTCTTTTCCTAGCATGACTACATCAATTTTGGTATCAAAGCAAGTTCATTCTTGGCCTAAAATCAAAACCCCCACACGTTTCTCTCCCTTGTCACGCCATAAAATTCCTAAAACACTAAAAACAGCCTTGGTTCGTGTTCATCTTGCAGTACCAGTGAAATGACCCTTGAAGAAAAGTTTGAAGCCCTCACAAAGAATTACTAAGCTGTGTCTTCATCGAAGGTAGAGTTGAGACACAAAACGAGTACTTATGAAATCAATTAGGAAATGACATGAAACAAAAGCAGAAGACTCTTGAAAGTCCAACTGCATATGTTCATGATAAAGAAGAAGCAAGTAACTTGAATAGTTCTTCAAGTGATGAGGAACCTCGAAGAAGGATTAGAGGTGATAGAAGAACACCCCAAAAATTAAATGATTTTAAGGTTGAAATTCCTGAGTTCGAGGATAAACTTGATCCTGATGAGTTTCTGGAATGGTTGCATACTATTGAGCAAATTTTTGATTACAAGGACATTCCAGAAGATAAGAAGGTTAAATTGGTTTCTCTTAGGCTCAGAAAGTACACCTCCTTATGGTGGACGAACTTATGTGCTGAAAGAGTAAGGAGTAGAAAAAGCAAAATCAGAACTTGGGAGAAGATGAAGGCTAAACTCAAGTCACGGTTTTTACCTCCAACTTACATCCAAGATAACTATTCTCAACTCCACAACCTAACCCAAGGCAGCCTCAATGTTGAAGAATATACATGAGAGTTTGAGAAACTCTTGATCAAGTGTGATATTCAAGAACCAGAAGAGCAAACCATAGTTAGGTACTTAGGAGGCCTTGAGCCTAAGTATGCTAATGTGCTGGAATTACAGTCATATGCTACTTTTGATGAAGTTTGTGTTCTTGCTCATAAGGTTGAGCAATAAAGAAAACCAAGGCCCCTTAAGCATGGGTTTTCAAAGCCCCCACTTCAGAATGAACCCTTTAATAAGGGGAGTTCTAATGCTTTTCCTGAGCCCACGTTTCCCTCCCCTTCCACCCCACAAAGAACCCCAGCACCACAAAACAGCCTACCTCCACAAAGTAAACCTAAACCTATTCCTAAAAGCATCCAAAGATGTATTAAGTGCCAAGGATTAGGGCACTTAGCTTCGGATTGCACCAACCATAGGTTTGTTACTTTGGCTGAATAGGAAGCAATAAAGGAGGAAGAGAATGAGTAGAATCAAGAGGAAGCTCTAGAGGAAACTCTAGAAGAGATAATAGTGAAAGTAGATGAAGGTGACATGCTTACTTTGGGCACCAACCATCCACTAAAGAGCCATAAGCATCTAAGCCTTTTTCTCACTTCTAGTAAACTATTACTTAAAGCTCCTAATTCTGGATTTAGAGCTTTTAAGGAATGGGTTCAAAATAAGTCCGACGGATCCCCTCCAAACCAGATTCAAATCAGCAAGGGGAATGAATGGAAAAAAGCTTACAAGACTAAGAGAGACTTGTTCAAATGGTTAGTGTTATTTTAGCCAGATCATATGGTGAAAATTTGAGGACAAATGTTTTCTAACAAGGGGAAGATGATGCAACTCAGCCCATGCCATCCTCAATTAGCCCTAATCTTTTTGAACCATTTTCAGCTTTAAGTTGATTTGTCAACTTAAACTAAATTTAACTTCGATTTCTTTGCTGAGAGAGTTTATTAACATCCTAATAAACTGAATTATGCAATTAAATCAGCTTTAAATTAAGTATTTTTATCCAAACCTTCAAAGGATTCAAGACTAATGGTACTGGGTTCAAGCCAGCAGCATATCTGGTCTTTGTGAGCCTAATTACTTAGACCTATTTGAGGTTTAAGTCAAATATTTTATCATGGAAGTCCAAGATGTTAGCTTTCCAGCAAAACAAGTTTCAGCTCATTTGGACTTCATTTGATACTTCAAATCAGCTCTTGAACTCAAACTGTCTAGGCTATAGTTTTGAGATAGTTTTTACTCGGTTTTATTTTTATTATTTCCTAGACCAAATGACATCCAAATTGTATAATTCTTTTTTTGTTCGTTAAATTAGGATGTCTAGTTTACAAGCATGTCCAGCAACATCTAAGAAGAGCACGTTAAGGGGTCCAATTTAGGCCATTTTTCTATGCTGCTTAGCAGGTGCCTGAAAATGCACGGTTGGAGAGATCTTGCTAATTAAGGTCTTAATAATGTCCAAATCATGATTTTCAAGGGAGGATTTCTGGAAATCTTGAGGCTTGCCCCCAGGTAAGGAAATCACAGATTAGTCAGCAAAATGTAGTGGCCCAATGACGGCAAAGACCGAGCTCCATGCGCCACCTAGCAGCCAATTTCTTAGCAAGGGAGTTTTTCCCTCCTAAGTGGGTTTCCTCCTCTAAGATGTATGTGTACTATGTTGGTAGCTAAGCTTAGTCACCATGTGACTCATTAATAAAGAGAATGCCATGTGGAAGAGGAAGATTATGCAACTTTGCAAGCTCTTATTCAGACACTATGGCAAGTGGTGGCAAGCATGCATTACTCTTCTCCTTTTAAGGTGGCAGCCGTGTGTGGTTACCCTCCTAGGGAGGAAAGATGATGCTTGCTGCCTAAGATCATCAAGGATTAGCTTAAGTTAATTAATTTGAAACTAGGATACTCATTTGTTCTTGCTTTGAATCGGTTATGTACTAAATCGTGCACTTAGCTATGTAAATGTACTTAGTGAGCTTCCTTAACATTAAGTGATGTTCTACTGATTACCTAATGACTAAGGAAAGCCTTTAGGCGTGCCATTATAAATAGTTTGGCACTCATTTTGTAACTCAGTGTTGAGAAATTAAAATTAGAAGTTGAGTTTGAACTCCTCTGTATTATCACTTGAAATCTCTACTTGCTTATCTCTAATTAGGCCAATTAGAGTGGTATTCAAGTGAGTCTTGATCTTGATTAGATGGTGAAATCTGTATCCTAATTTAGGATTAAGGGTCCTAAAACTGTTCTTAGTGGTGAAATCTGTATCTAAGGAACGTTTCAGTTCAATTGATACCAAGTTCAGTGCCTCTATTTCCTTCTTCAAGGTCTTGAATTTACCTTTCCTCTCACGCTATCTCCCTTGCTTTCCTATGCCATCTGCCCTCTTTTCCCCTAAACACTTAAGCTTTCCTTTCATTTCCTCTTTTCCCAGCGTGACTACATCAGAACCACTCCTTAGCCATTTCTCAAATCGACCAAATTTGAACCAAGAAAGATTTATTTGCTTGGTTAGTCATATTTCAGCCGGATTTTATGGGTTAAATTTGAGGACAAATTTTTTCTAACAAGGGGAGGATGACGGATATCAGCCCATGCAATCCTCAGTTAGCCCTAACCATTTTTGAACCTGTTTCAGTTTTAAGTTGATTCATCAACTTAAACTTAATTTAACTTTGATTTCTTTGCTAAAAAAGTTTATTAACACTCTAATAAACTTAATTATGCAATTAAATCAGTTTAAATTAAGTATTTTTGTCAAACTTTCAAAAGACTTGAAACAAAACGTCCCCGGTTCAAGCTAGCAACATACCCGGTTTTCGTGAGCTTAATTACTTTGGCCTATTTGAGGTTTAAGTCAAATATTTTGCAATGTGTTTGAAGTTCAAGAAGTTACTTTCCAAGTTTTAGCTCATTTGGACGTCGTTTGATAATTCAGCTCAACTCTTAAACTCGAACTGTCCAAGCTGCAGTTTTGGGACAATTTTACCCGATTTGGTTTTTGTTAGTTCATAGCTTAAATGATGTCTAAACTATGTAATTCGTTTTTTGTTAGTTAGTTTAGATGTCTAGTAACTAGGCATGTCAAACAAAGTCCAAAACAAGAAGGCCAAGATGTCCCGTCTAGCCCAAGAAGTCGAGTTGCCAGTTTTGCGCGGTTTGATTAATCATGCTATTTAAGCCTCCTAGTAATATGTTAATGTAGATTTCTAAATAGGGGGATATCTAACATCTTGAGGTTTCGTCCCATAGAAGGAAACCCAACATTACTCATGAAATTGAGGTGGCACAATGGGAACAAAACCGGGGACACACAGTGCTTCAATAGGTGCTTGCTTAACCAAGAGGGTTTACCCTCTAAGGTGGGTTTTCTTTAGCAGCCCATATGCTTACTTGGTTGTCTAATGAAGCTTCGTGATCATATGACTCACCAAGGGAGAAATCACCATATGGTTCAAGGAAAAAACGCCACTTAGGATGCATGCAAATGTCCACCATGTGGTTGAAGTGGCGGCCATGCAAGCAAACTCTCCAAGCAAGGAAATCATGACTAAGCTGCCTAGAATCATTAGGAATGAGTTTAGTTGATTATTTTGTTAGTTACTAGACTCATCTTTTATGCTTAGCTTAGTTTAAGACATGCATTGTAATTTAGCTAAGTAAGTATATTTAAAAGGTTTCCCAATTGTTAAGTAACCTCATAATGGTTGCCTAGTGAGTAGGGAAAGGCCTTGGACTTCCATTATAAATAGCCCAAGAGTTCATTTTGTAACCAATAATGTTGCATTGAAATCTAAAGTTGAGTTTAACTCCTCAATGTTTATTACGTCAAATTCTCTACTTGCTTATCCCACTTAGGCCAACTAAGGTGGTATTCAAGTGAGTCTTGATCTAAGTTAGGTGGTGAAATCTATATCCTAATTCAAGATTAAGGGCCCTGAGATAATTCTTGATGGTGAAATATGTATCCAAGAATCGTTTCAGTTTTACTGATCTCCAGTTTTCTCTCTCCTGTACCTTTTGCCAGCCACACTATTTCTTTCCCTTCACATGCCCTTGAGCTAGTTCAATCCCCTTGAACGTGAGCTCTCCCTCTTTCCCAGCGTGATACATCATATTTGTTATCAGAGCTAAGTCTCATCCTTGGCCTGAAATCAACCCGCACTTGCTTTTCCCCTGTTGTCATGCTACCCAAAAAAAAAAAAAAACAAACCAAACACCAATAATAGCCACGGTTCTAGTCTACAAATTAAGCATGAGTGGAAGCATGGTTTTTAAGGAGAAATTTGAAGCCCTCATGAAGAATTTTAAATCTGCGACTTCAGCTAATGAAGTGTCGAAGAATCAACATGAGTACTTGTGAAAACAATTAGGTGGCAACATTAAACAGAAATAGAAGGCGTTTAAAAGTCCGACTGGATCTGTTCATGGTGATGAAGAAGCAAGTAATTTGATTAGTTCTTCTACCAAGGAGGAGCTTCTTAGAAGAATCAGGAGAGAGCAAAGAGCACTAACCAGCTCTAATGACTTTAGAGTTCAGGTTCCTGAGTTTGAAGGTAAACTTGATCCTGATGAGTTTCTTGAATGGATGCATACTGTTGAGAGGACCTTTGAGTACAAAGAAGTACCCGAAGGCAAGAAGGTTAAATTGGTTGCTCTTAGGCTAAGGAAGTACGCCTCATTATGATGGACTAACTTATATTCTAATTAAGAGGGTTAGAATTCGCAAAAGCAAGATCAGAATGTGGGAGAAGATAAAGTGTGAACTCAAGTCAGGATTTCGACCACCAACCTACATCTAAGATAGCTACTCTCAACTTTATAACCTCACACAAGGTGGCCTCAATGTTGAAGAATACACACGTGAGTTTGAAAAGCTCATGATATCAAGTGTGACATTTAAGAGCCAGAAGAGCAAACCATAGTTAGATACTTAGGAGGGCGTGAGCCAAAGTATGCTAACGTGGTAGAGTTGCAACAGTTTACTACTTTTGATGAGGTTTGTGTTCTTGCTCATAAAGTTGAGCAACAAAGAAAAGCAAGCCTTTCAAGCGTGAGTTTTCTAAGCCCACACCCCCGAGCCAACCTTTGAACGAGAGGAGTTTTAATCCCTTACCTAAACCCACGATTCTCCCTCCCTCCACCCCCTAAAAAACCCCCGCCTCACTAGACAACCAACCACCTCAAAATAGACCTAAACCCATTCCTAAGGGCATCCAAAGATGTTCTAAGTGCCAAGGGTTTGGACACTTGGCTTTGGATTGTACAAAACTGAAGGGTCATCACATTAGCCGAATGGGAGGCTATGAAAGAGCATGACATTAAGAAGGGTAATGAAGGTGATCTTGAGGAAACTATGGAGGAACTAGTAGTGAAAGCTGATGAGAGTGAGATGCTTCTTTTGGAATGAACTTGGAATGATTCAAAAGAAGTTAAAAATGAGCAAAGGTTTCACTCCATTAGCATGTTTTTGAGTAAGTTATGCTCATTGATTATTAATGAAGGAAACCGTGCATATGATGTTCCTCTTAGCAACGTTAATCTCCCTGTTTATGATTATTCTGAACTCCATAAACCACAAAAGGGACCAGAACATCTTGATTTCTTTCTTACTTCTAGCGAGCCACTTTTTAAGGCCCTATACCTTGAGCTTAAACCCTTCAAAGATTGGATTTTCAATGATCAAAAGAAACTAGAATGTCCCTTACCAAACCACTCCATTGCCATTTCTCAAATCCACCGAATTCGAACCACGAAAAATTTATTTGCACGGCCATATTTCAGCCAGATTTTATAGCTTAAATTTGAGGACAAATGTTTTCTAACAAGGGGAGGATAACGGATATCAGCTCATACGATCCTCAATTAGCTCTAACCATTTTTGAACCAGTTTCAGTTTTAAGTTGATTCATCAACTTAAACTTAATTTAGCTTTGATTTGTTTGCTAAGAGAGTTTATTAACTTTCTAATAAACTTAATTATGCAATTAAATCAGTTTTAAATTAATTATTTTTGTCCAAACTTTCAAACGACTTGAAATAAAAGGTCCAAGGTTTAGGTCAGCAATATACCCGGCTTTTGTGAGCTTAATTACTTATGCTTATTTGAAGTTTAAGTCAAATCTTTTGCAATGGGTTTGAAGTTCATGAAGTTAGCTTTCGAACACAATAAGTTTTATCTCATTTGGACTTCATTTGATATTTCAATTCACTCTTAAACTCGATTTGTCCAGGCTGCAGTTTTGAGACAGTTTTAACCCAGTTTTGTTTTTGTTAGTTCATAGCTTAAATGACATCCAAACTATGTAATTCTTTTTGTTAGTTAGTTTAGGACGTCTAGTAACCAGGCATGTCAAACAAAGTCTGAAACAAGAAGGCCAAGGTGTCCAATCCAGTCCAAGAAGTCGAGCTGCCAGTTTTGCACCTGATTTTGGACGGTTTGATTAATCATGCTGTTTGAGCTTCCTAGTGATGTGCTAATGTAGATTTCTAAATAGCGGGAGACATCTTAAGGTTTCCTCAAAACCCAACATTACTCATCAAATTGAGGTGGCACGATGGGAACAAAATTGGGGACACATGGCGCTTTAATAGGCGCTTGATTAGCCAAGAGGGTTTACCCTCTTAGGAGGGTTTGCTTCAGTGGTCCATATGCTTACTTGGTTGTCTAATGAAACCTAGTCATCCTATGACTCACCAAGGGAAAAATCACCACATGGTATAAGGAGAAGACGCCACTTAGCATACATGTGAACGTCCACCATGTGCTTGAAGCGGCGCCATGCAAGCAAACGCTCCAAGCAAGGAAATCATGACTAAGCGGCCTAAAATCATTAGGAATGAGTTTAGTTGATCATTTTGTTAGTTACTAGACTCATCTTTTATGCTTAGCTTAGTTTAAAGACATGCAATATAATTTAGCTAAGTATGTTTAAAAGGTTACCTAATCATTAAGTAACCTCTTAATGGTTACCTCGTGAGTAGGGAAAGGCCTTGGACTTTCATTATAAATAGCCCAAGAGCTCATTTTGTAATCAGTAATGTTGAATTGAAATCTAAGTTTGAGTTTAACTCCTGAGTGCTTGTTACCTCAAATTCTCTACTTGCTTATCCTTACTTAGGCCAAGTAAGGTCGTGTTCAAGTGAGTCTTAATCTAAGTTAGGTGGTGAAATCTGTATCCTAATTCAAGGTCAAGGGCTCTGAGATAATTCTTGGTGGTGAACTCTGTATCCAAGAATCGTTTTAGTTTTACCGATCTCCAGTTTTCTATCTTTCTCGTACCTTTTCTCAGTCACGCCATTTCTTTCCCTCCACATGCCATTGAGCTAGTTCAATCCTTGTGAATGTGAGCTCTCCCTCTTTCCGAGCGTGATACATCACTCAGGGCTAAGAACTAGACCGATTTTATTCGATTCGATCCAAATCTGGACCGAATAATGAATATCTTAGAGATTGTTATGAACTGGTCTGGCTACCTTCCATCATTTTGTAGATAAGGTAGAGGTATGCAAAACTAGCAAACCAATCATAACAGAATTAATAATATTCCAAATATGATGATCCATCTACTCCAATTTACATAAACAACAATTAACTCATCTCCATGCAACCCTGAGGAGTGAAGCACTGAAATTGCAAGCCAAAAAAAAAAGGAAAAAACATTATTAGTTTCCATTCTTTAATTTGAGGAAGGTTTTAAGGTTAACAGAAATGAAATGAGATCAAAATATTTTCATGAGATGAAGAAGAGTGAAAGTTGCATTACTAGGTCTTGGAGATCTACACTTATTTAAACTCCAAAAGGTACCTCAAAGAGAACAGAAGAATAAGCCACAGTACACGTTTTGTAATAAACTAAACAGAACCAAGCATCTAAAGAAACAGGAAAGAACATAAACATGAGCAAACTTGAATCTATTCAATAATGAACTCAACCAAAAGTTTAGACTGATAGTTGAAGATCCAAGAATATGTTTATACTCTAACATGCCCCCTCACGCGAATGCTCTTTGGGCTTGAAGCGTGGATGCTACAAAGACTTCTCCTACCTTGCGCAATAAATCAATATGGAGGTTTCTGAGATTAGCACTTGAAATCTCGCATAGAAAGACTCTGATACCATATTCAATAACCAGCTAAACTAAAAGTTTAAACTAATGGTTGAAAGCCCAGAAATAGATTTATACTCTTAACATAATCTACCACGATTTATGATCAAATACAATGTCATCTCGAGAAGGATAAAGGGCCATAGAACAAAGAAGCAAGAAAATCCAAAAGTCTCCATTTTCTATTAGCTATAAGTTCAGTCCAAATTCCAAATAGCAAAGCTTCCATGAAATAAAGGCACTGAAGAGGATCATTATCAAGAGCAAAAACTAAATTTTGACTATTTTTTATTAGTTATAAATTCAGTCCAAATAGCAAAGCTTCCATCACTCAAAGATAATAACAGGAATATTATCAAGAGCAAAAACTAAATTTCATTGCACATATGTAAATGGCTTTGGAAGTGTTCCTGATAAAAATACTATTTTTACAGTTTAGGGCCAAAGATATATGTTGAAAATAAATCACTAACTTCAGTAATTATAGATTTTGAGGCAACAAAGTTAGTTTTGATGATCCAGACTTGACTCAATTTTGATGATAAACATACTCGAAAAATAGGGAGGTGGAAGAGAGAGAGAGAGAGAGAGAGAGAGAGAGAGAGAGAGAGAGAGAGAGAGAGAGAAGAGAGAGAGAATGTGTATGGCAGAGGGGTGATCCAAAGAAGAAAATCCAGCAAGAAAAATATGCAAATTAATTTTGAAGGGCCATCAAGGGTACGCAAATTATTCCGTCCAATCGAGTGGACACATAGAAGGTATGCCTGGTTTAAGGATTAAATAAATTTAGAAGGTAAATTTAGCAGTGGTAGTGATAGTGGTGTTTGCTTACACTTGTGAGGTCACGGGTCCAATTCCTAAGGAGAGCAAAACTTGTGTTTTTTAATTATTATTCTTTTCTCCCTAAAAATTCTTTAAGCGCCATTCAAAAAAATTTCATTAAGGCTAATTAATTAATTTTCCTTATTTAAACATCATTTACGTCATTTCTTTTCACCTTAAAAATTGTTTAGGCTCCTTTCATAAAAATAAAAAATAAGGTTAATTAATTAAAATTTTTTATTTAGACATCATTTATTTTCTTTAGTTTATTCTAATCTAACTAAGTTTTGTGATTTTTATAACTTGTTATTTATTTTATTAAGATTACATTTAATTTTTCAATAACTTCATTCATTCCAATGAGATTAAAAAACAAACACATAATTAAAATGCCTTATATTACTTTTATTTTTTCATAATTTCATTTATTTAATCTGCCATTTAGGTTTCAAGTAGAGGAGACGAGCAAATGCATAACTAAAGTCACTACATATGTATCACCAATTCGAATTTTGAGTGAATTACACAAGCACAACAATTTAAAATGATGAGGGTCTAGCTAGCTTTGGTTTGATATATGAAAAGTTTTATTCACGTACATTATGGTTTTTTAAGAGAGCTATTGTATAGTGAATAAGCCGTTGAGAATGCTCTAAGAAAAACTGCCAGAGTTCCTATTTGGAAGTGTCTGCAAACACATTTAGCCATGGCCTTGAAAATGGAGGGGAAGGGTGAGGGTACTAGAGGAGGCTGGAGAGATATAGCGGAAGGAGCAAAGCAGCAGAGCAAGAATGGAGGAACCTAAGGGTGCAAGGAGTATACTATTTTCATCGATAACATTCCACACTCCATAGATAGCTTCAATTTGGCTGCAAGATTTCAAAAGTTTGGGACAATTGTCGACGCTTATATTCCAAACAAAAGAGGGAGGAGAACTAATACAAGATTTAAGTTCATTAGATTCAAAGAAGTAGCACATGCAGAGGGAGCCATCCAGATGATGAATGGAGTTTTGGTCCAGGGCCACAAGATTATAGTTTAGTGGGCCAAATATCAAAAGAAGAGAAAATTTAGGCACTGGGATGTTAGCAAGGGGAAGGATTCCTTGAGGTACAGAGCTTTCTCCCAGCCTAGAGTGAAGAAAGTATGGAGAAGAAGCAACCGCAATCTGACTATGAAGAAGTCAGAATGAGCCAAGATGGTGGGGAAATGGATAAAACTCTTAAGAGTAGTAAGAGGTAAGGTTGATGAAGATAGCTTGGAGTTGTTACAAAGAAACATAATTGGTGTGTCAAATGCACCCAGAGATCCACTAGTGTTCGAATCTGTTGTCAAGGCTGAATTTCTAATGTTCACTAAGTTCACAAATTTGGGTCGCTTTAAATTCTTGATCACATTTGAAACTAGAGAATTGGCTGAATACATTCTAAAGGAAGGCAAATATTTATTGTCAGTGTGGTTTGAGGAGGTGAGGATGTGAAGTGAGCATGATTTCTGCTCATCTAGGAGAATATGGATTGAAATTCTAGGTATACCTCCACATGCCTGGAACAGGGAAAATTTTAAGGAAATCACCTCTAAATGGGGTGACTATGTGTGTGTCGATTATCAAACCAAAACTAAGCATCCTACTCCTCTGCTAAGGTGCTCCTAGACAACTTATATATGTGTTGAGATATTCTTGGTATCTATGTGGAGAGATTTTCATGATTGTGGAGAGATTTTCGTGATTGTGGAGAGATTTTAGTGATTAGCAATTGACTACTATAATCACGATTTGATTGAGATCTTGATTATAGTCGATTTAGCGTTCCTTTTATATCATCTCTTTATGTGTATAAATATTGATGTATTATACCTTTGTAAATCAATGAATGAAGTTGTTCATTCATCTGTTTGTCTTCTTTTCTGATCGTAACATGGTATCAGAGCCTTAGGATTGGTTGTTGGGTTTCATTTTTTTTTTTAAAGCTTGCCTAAATCCTTCTTGGTGGAATTTTTCCTATCACCCTTCTCTCATCAAACTTTGGTGATTTTCAATCTTTGAAGTCTTCCTGTCAAAGTTTTAGTTTGCCCTGTATTCTTTATGATGGACAAGAGTGATGTTTCCCAACCCATTTCTGTGATCCTTAATAGCACAAACTATAGGCATTGGTCTGAGGCAATGCGTAGTTTTCTTAAAGGGCGTAAACTATGGAGATATGCTACAGGTGACATAATATGTCCCACAAAAGCTACTGGTGAAGCATATCAGAAATTTGCTGAACGTCTTGAGGACTAGGATAGCAAAAATCATCAGATTATTACATGGCTTCGAAACACTTATATTCCAAGCATCCATCTTCAGTTTGGTCAATTTGAAACTGCAAAAGCAGTATGGGACTATCTTGCTCAACGATATACATTCTGACTTGTCTCATCGTTTTCAACTCATAAAAGAACTCAGTAGTTTGAAACAAGAGAAGGGACAACCTGTATATGACTTTCTTGCTCAAATGGAAGTTATTTGGAATCAATTAACCTTATCTGAGCCCGTGTGGAAGGATGCCGAAGATGCTGTAAAATTTGTAGCATATCGTAATGGTGACAGATTAATTCAATTCGTGATGGCTCTTACTGATGATTATGAGCCTGTATGGGTAGCTTTACTTAATCAACAACCCTTGCCTACCCTTGAAGCAGCCCTTCCTCGACTGAAATAAGAGGAAACTCGATTGGGGCTTTTGAAGACACAAGTTGATTCTGTTTTATAGTTTCTGACAAGAACGCCAAGATTTGTCACCACTGTCATCAAACTGGTCATCTTCTCCCAGAATGCCCCATTGTTGAATGTCGTCAATGCCGTAAAAAGGGACATATTGCCAAAAATTGTTCTACAGTATTTGTCGATACCGTAAGAAGTCTGATCATTTTATTAACGATTGTCCGACTCGTCCTCAAAGCAGGAATCAGACTCATCCCAGTCAGTCTAACAAGCCTGTGTTTGGACCTGCAGCTTGTGCCAACAATTCTGAGTCATCTCCCTCTTCTTCAATTGACCTTCAGGCCCTGCCCAGTCAACTTGTCTCTGCCACTGGTAATAACACTACAGCTTTAGCTACTCTCTCAGGTAACTCTTCTTGGTATTTTGATTCTGGTTGCTGTAATCACATCACAAGTTGCCCTGACCTTTTCTTTTCATTAGCGCCCGCTGCCAACTTCTCTTCCATTCAGATAGCCAATGGTTCCATTATGAACATTAGTCACAAAGGACCTATTTCCTCAACTAATGTCTCATTACTTGATACTTTTCTAATTCCTGTCTTAAACTTTAATCTTGTCTTTGTTGGCCAATTGTGTGATTATGGTTATGAAGTGAATTTTTCACCTACTGGGTTTCGTGTGCAGGATCTCAAGACGGGACAAATCATCGGAACTAGTCGTAAAGTTGGACGTCTGTTTGAACTCAGCTCCCTGCATGTTCCTTCCTCGACCCCTATATGTGCTATTTCTACTAGTGTTCCTCTGTCAATATGGCATCAGCGTCTTGGTCATAGCTCCTTAAATAAACTTTATCCTTTACTTTCTCATGGTGTGTTAGGCACTGTCAATGGCAAAACTTTTGATTGTATTGCCTGTTAACAAGCAAAGCAACATGCCTTGTCTTTCAATAACAGCACCTCCATTTCTGATTCTCCCTTTGATTTAATTCATTCAGATATTTGGGGACCTTGTCCTGTACCCACTATGAACGGATCACGATACTTTGTGATTTTTGTTGATGATTATTCCAGGTTCACCTAGATTTTTCTCATGAAAAATCACTCTGAATTACCCCAAATTTATATTGATTTTGCAACCATGGTTAAAACTCAATTTGATAAAACCATTAAAACCTTACGAAGAGACAATGCCATGGAATATCGTGATTCCAAACTCTTAAAGTTTCTTACCGACAATAGTACTCTTTCTCAATATTCTTGTCTCCACACATCTCAGCAAAACGGCCGCGCAGAGCAAAAACTTCGACATATCCTCAATTCCATTCGTGCTATGATTATCTCTTCTTCTTGTCCTGAGCGATTTTGGGGTGAAGCAGCCTTAACTGCTGTCTATACCATCAACAGACTTCCATCTTCTGTTCTTGGTAATGTGTCTCCTTTTGAACGCCTTTATAACCACCCACCCAATTATAAGTCTCTTAAGGTGTTTGGTTGTACTTGCTTTGTTCTTCTTCAACCACATGAGTACACTAAGTTAGAAGCTCATGCTCCCATTCGTTGCTTTCTGGGTTATGGGACAGAACACAAAGGATACCATTGTTGGGATCCCATTTCACATCGAATTTGTCTTTCCCGTCATGTTGTCTTTTGGGAACACATTAAATTTTCTTCAGTGTCTAAATTTGAGTCTATCCCACCTACATCTACTCATTTTTTCTCTAATTCCTCAATTGAGCTATTTCCTAGTGAATCTGAAGCTAGCTCCCTGTCTGAGTTCTCACATACGCCGGATGCTATGACTATTTCTCGTGATGAAGTCTCGCTTGCAGATCCTGCTCTAGCAATTCAAGATCCGCCTACCTCTCCTGCTCCCATTGATAATCTGTCTCCCTCTGATCACCCTCATAGAGTAAGAAATCCACCTCAATATCTTCGTGATTATCATTGTTTTTCAGCCATGCTTAACTTACATGAACCTCAGACCTATAAAGAGGCATCTAATGACTCTCGTTGGCAACAAGCTATGCAGGAAGAATTACAGGCCTTTGAAAAGACTCATACTTGGGACTTGGTTGATCCCCCTCCTGACAAGCCCCTCGTTGGTTGCAAGTGGATTTATAAGATAAAAACATGATCTGATGGCTCTATTGAAAAGTATAAAGCTCGACTCGTTGCAAAGGGTTATACTTAGGAATATGGAATTGATTATGAAGAAACATCTGCTCCGGTGGCTTGCATCACTTTTGTTCGAACACTTCTTGCTATTGCTGCTTCTAAACAATGGGGCTTACATCAAATGGATGTTAAAAATGCATTTTTTAATGGAGATTTAGAGGAAGAAGTGTATATGAAGCCTCTACCTCGGTATGATCATCCTCCTAACAAAGTTTGTCGTCTCCGTCGCGCTTTATATGGCCTTAAACAAGCTCCCAGAGCGTGGTTTGCTAAGTTCAGCACTACACTTAGCAAAATTCATTTCTCTTCTAGTCTACATGATAATGCACTATTTCTATGGAAAACGGACCACGGTGTTGTTTTACTACTTCTATATGTGGATGATATGATAATTACGGGTGACAACTCATCTGGTATTGAAACTGTCAAACAGTTTTTAACTAAACAATTTGACATGAAGGATTTGGGACCCCTTAGTTACTTCTTAGGCCTTGAAGTTCTCTCTTCTGAGGATGTTATTTCTTTATCTCAAGCCAAGTATGCTTCTGATCTCTTGATAAAAGCGGGTCTCTTCGATTGTAAGGTAGAAAGCACACCTCTTGAAATGAATGTAAGGTTTCTTCCAACAGATGGTACTCCACTTCCAGATCCTACTCTTTATCGGCAACTTGTTGGTAGCCTAATTTACCTTACAGTTATACACCCAGACATTGCCTATGCAGTTCACTTGGTCAGTCAATTCATGTCAGCTCCCCGTTCCACTCATTATGCTGCTGTTCTTCGGATCGTACGCTACATCAAAGCCACCTTGTTTCATGGCCTACATTTCTCCGCAGATTCTTCTCTTGAACTACAAGCTTATTCTGATGCTGACTGGGGAGGTGATCCTACTGATAGATGTTCCACTACAGGTTATTACATCTTCCTTGGTGATTCACTTATTTCTTGGCGAAGCAAAAAGCAAACCTTAGCCTCCCTATCCAGCACTGAAAGTGAGTATCGCGCCATTGCTGACACTACTACTGAGGTACTTTGGCTTCGTTGGTTACTTATAGATATGAATGTTCCTCAGACTATTGCTACATCTATTTACTGTGACAACCAGAGTGCTATACAAATTGCTCACAATGATGTCTTCCATGAGCGAACGAAACATATAGAGATTGATTGTCATTTCACTCGTCAACATATTGTTCGTGGTACCATACGCCTCCTATCCATTAATTCCTCTAATCAGCCCACAGATTTGTTCATAAAGTCACATCTTCCTAGCCGCTTTCATACTTTAGTGCACAAACTCAAGCTGGTTTCAACCACCCCATCTTGAGTTTGAGGAGGGATGTTGAGATATTCTTGGTATCTGTGTGGAGAGATTTTCGTGATTGTGGAGAGATTTTTGTGATTGTGGAGAGATTTTAGTGATTAGCAATTGACTACTATAATCACGATTTGATTGAGATCTTGATTATAGTTGATTTAGCATTCCTTTTATATCATCTCTTTATGTGTATAAATATTGATATATTATACCTTTGTAAATCAATGAATGAAGTTGTTCATTCATCTGTTTGTCTTCTTTTCTAATCGTAACATTATGGATGTTATAAACGAAGAAGTATTATTCTTCCTTGGCACCTCTGGATACAAAATCAGAATCGCAGAAGCTAAAGGCCCGTTCAAATCTTTTAAAATCATCATTATCCATTTGAAAATCATCACTCAGATGATGACGACGACAATGATGAGCGTGCTATGTTTGATTCTGTTGAAAAGGAGGTTGGCAATCAAAATCTTCACGAATTAAATTCGCTAGAGGTAGTTGAAGAGACAAGCCATGTAGGAAAGGAAGCTGAGGAGCTGCAAAATTCAAATTTGAACAAGAAACTAGTGCTATACCTCTGCGATGTAGGGGTTATTTTGATTTACTTTTTTAACAAATGTGTCTGTGTGATTCATCATTTATATTATTTATTTATTTTTAATTTTTTTCTTTCTTATGGATTAATATACATATGTTAGGTAATTTCTTGATTAATAAAAATGAAGTGAATAATATTCAAAAAATAAAAATAAAAAAGAACCATGAAAATAGTAAAATAAGATAAATCCCAATAAGACAATTGTGCACAAAAGAGAGTAATTCAACCTCCCTATTTTATATGTGTAACATCTCTACCCTACAATACAAAAAAGAATTTAGTGCTTCATTATCTCGCTTATTTATTGAGGTCTTGGGTATATTATGTCTCAAGTTCGATTATCCCTCCTCCATATTATTTTTGTGGTTAATTTGTACCAAAAATAAATAAATAAATTATCTCACTTATTTAAGAAATTTCTTTTATAAATATTGGATTACTCAAAAATTATAAGCTCGTGCAGATGTATAATATATTAATCATGAAATATAATTAATCTTTAAAAAGTTCCACATTATAGTTAGACGTGTTTGAGTATTTTGATGCTATATTTAAAATAAACAGGTTTTATCGATAATTAAAATTTTTCAAGAGTAAAAACTTTTGGTACGAAAATCCAAAAGGGTGAGAACAATAAAAATGAAAAAAAAAAGATAAGATATTACAAGTCAAATTGTTTTAAAAATATAGCATGAAAATTTAAAAGGGTGAGCCCAATAAAACGAAAAATAATGAGAGATTATAAGTAATGATGGAGGGAATACAGATTGATATTTGATATTTAAAATTCTAATTTGCGATAATATTTGATTGTACATTGTGGCTCCTCCTTGAATGGAGTATAAAGAGGCCTTCAACCAACCTCTTACTCAATACTTAAAATATAAAACTATAAACATATAGATTGTTAACCAAATATCTCTCTATTAAATTGTATTTTACTAATATTATAATATGTACACATATAGAAATATTGTGCGACTTGCTCTTTTAAAGGGTCATTGCAAACAATACTTCTTTTGCATAAGGTTCAGGACATAAAAGCCAAGTACCCAATAATTATTTCAAAACCATAAAGCATTGACGAAGGCATTAACAATAATTGTAACTCATACATTTTACAAATTATTATGGTCAAACCAATTTTAAAAGTTCCAGCAGAACTAAAAGCTCCAAATAAAATGTGAAAGAAAATATTAAAATATTTTTAATTTTAAATTATAAATAATAAGTATAAATATTGAATTAAAAAAAGAAAAAAATCAGCCAATAACACTTTGCCAACTCAATATAAAAATTTCGTTGAAAAATATCACCCATTGATGTCACTCTTGTTGTACCCACATGATAAAATTGCATCAAAAGAAAAATTTTATCTTACTTCTTAATTTCAAGTTTCAGCAGTTTCTACCAAATAGAAAGATGGAAGAAAATTGGGTATGAATGATTTTTTAAAATAAAAAAATTAACATTTTCGTGCGTATAAATGCATGTAACAATGAGCACTTTTAATATGAAAGAAATCACCAATAAATTTTATTAGTAAATAAAAGAAAAAATAAACCAATAACAACTCGCCATCTCACCTTCCAACACCATCTAGCTATCAACATGTTAATTCCATATACTATCACTCAATTTTATATATAATTATATAGATCAATTGAAAATTGAAAATGGAAGAGAAAGAGATGAATCATCCAATAGTCGAACAATAACTAGTCCCCTAATTAATGTGCTTGAGCTTAGAGGAGACAACTTTATACAGACTGGTGGTGCAATGAATGAGGAGGTTGTGCGGCAACTACAAAATTTTGACTTCCCCTTAGACGCTACTGAGCACCAAAATCTAGAAGAGTCTCAAACAAGGACAAAAACAGTCCATCTTGAACACAATGTAGACATTGATGTGCTAGACGATGCAGCAAATGATGAGGTTGAAAAGCCAAAAGAAATTTTTGACACTTCTATGGAAGACCGAGTTCCACAAGCAAGTGACAGCGTAGGGGCACCCCCTAGGTTTAAGTTACTGAATGTGCTGGTTCAATTGGGCTTGGATGCTTCTGAGAATTTCCACAGAAGTAAAGGGATAAAGGTCGGAGAAAATAAGAAGAGAACAATATCTTCTCAAAAAGCCTCTCTTAGTCCAACATCTTAAAAGGCAGTTGGAGAAAAAACTGAAACAAGCAGCTCTGAGGATCTTCGTCAACTAGCAAAGGAAGCTATAGATATAGACAGGCTTCTTGGTGTCTCAGTAATTAAAGGGGAGAGTGCTGCAATAGAGAAGATAACTAAAACCCTCAAGAAGCAGAAGAAGAAATCAAGGCATGGCATCTAGGATTTTTCTCCATCAAGAGAAGGATCTCTTTCTATAGATCATGGGTAGAGGAAACAACATACACACCTGGCATGTTGGCTAGAACATCAATGATGTTGCTCTTATTTGACTTCTGGATATTTTTATTTGGGTGATGGATACCAGGGAAGCTATTCCTGTGTCATTTTCTTTTGTTGGAGCAATATTTGGTTGAACGAAGGTTGACTGAAGGGATATGGTGATAATGGTGGCGGTTGGTGGTTGTGGTGGACTTAATCCTATTCCATACCACACCTTCGAAGTAGTTAAAGCAAGGTGGTAGGCGATTTTAAGTTCACATTATGGCAAAAAAGAGGGGATTAACAACACGGAGAAGGAAAGAGAAATAGAGTATGAATGGAAACAGCTTGGAACAAGCCAGTAGACTGCTTCAACATGGTGCCTGAAGATACGAGTAGTCTACTATGGTGGGTTATAGGACTTGCATATTTTTCGTATCTGATGGGGTTGTTGAATGAAATCTTTTAAGGGTTTAGATATACCTTCCCAGCATGCTTGTGGAATGAGGGGTGATAGAACAATGATGGTCAAACTGTTGTTGAAGATGTCTAAAATGTCTTTTTATAGTTAAAATACTGGTCAAAATGTTATTTAGTTACTAGTATTTGTGCTTGTTCTTGTATTTAAATTTCAAACCTTTTGGCTACTAAATAATCAAAAAAAAAGAGAGCTATTGTATAATGGTTGGGTGAACGGTGATATATATTTAGTGAGTTATAATATATATTTAGTGAATTATGATATAATAGTGAGCATATGTTAGTGAGTTATATGATATATGTTAGTAAGCCGAACCAAAGAGTACATGCGCAAGTATTACTTAGTTATACAGTATTTTTAGTGATTAGAATCTAAGTGTACAAGAGTAGATATTGGTGAGCTACATAATATTTTCAGGGAACTATTAATCAAAATAATAATATTAAAAGGAGAAAGGGAACAATAACAATAACAAAAGCACCACCACCACCCCCGCCACCGCCAACAACAACCATAATAATAATATACATTAGCAAGCCCACAAATTCTTATTTATATTATTAGCTATGATATATATTTAGTGGAGAATACTTTATGGTCATCTTATGAGATGCATTGATATATCTATTGGTAAGTTATTATTTGATAAGTTTTATTCACATGCACTCTGTCTTTGTAAGAGAGCTACTATGTAACATTTTAATGAGTTATGATATATATTTAGTGAGTTATGATATACATTGATGAGCATATGTTAGTGAACAATATATATTAGTGAGTTGAATAATAATAATAATAATAATAATAATAATAATAATAATAAATCTTATTATATACATTAATGAGCACATACACATTCTTATTTATATTCTTAACTATGATATTTTTAGAGTGAGCTGCACTATGTCTTTTGATATTTATTTAGTGAGCAATACTTCATGTTCATCTTGTGAGATTTTATGATACATCTTTTAATGAATTATGATATAGTTGATACGTTTTACTCACATGTACTATGTCTCTTTTAAGAGAGCTATTGTATGATATCTTGATGAGCTACAATATACATTTAGTGAGCTATGAAATATATTTAGTGAGCATATGTTAATGAGTTGTATCATATATATTAGTGAGCTGAACACAAGTGTACAAAGGCAGGTGCTAGTGAGTTATATAATATTTTTAGTGAGTGGAGCCCTGGACTATAAAAATTGGATATTAGTGAGTTATACAACAATTTTAGTGCCTAAGCCACTATTCATATTAATAATATAAAAGAGGGATAAAAAGTTTATTTAAAAAAATAGAAAGCGCTTGGTTACATCAACTAAAAAAAAGATTTTACTTGAATAATAATAATAATAATAATAATAATAATAATAATAATAATATTATTATTATTATTATTATTATTATTATTATTATTATTATTATAAATAAATAAATAAATAAATAATATCATTATAATAGTACACTAGAAGATGAATATAAGATATTGCTTACTAAATATATACTATAATGTACAAAAAGTCATCGTACAACTCACTAAGAAAATATCATACCTCAAAATATGAAGAAGAATGTATATATGCTCACTAGTAATTGTGTATTATATTATTTGCTTACTCATTTTTTTATTATAAATAGTTAGTATTAATTATTAAATCATATTGATCATAAAAAATATTTCATAGCTCACTAAATATCTATCACTGTTCGCTAAATAAATAGCATGGTTCACTAAAAAAAATTACTACAAATCACTGGGAAAAAATGTTTGAAGTTTTTGAGTTATGTCATAGCTCACTTATTTTTTTTTTTAGCATGACATAAGAGCACTTGTATTATATTTAGTTAGTATAATACTAATAGAGTCTAACTCACTAAATATAATCCAACTCACTAAATATACATCATAACTTACAGAATGTATGTCATAGCTCACTAAAAGACATAGTATAAAAACACTGAAATATAAAACTTTGATATATGTCATTCTTGAACATTTAAAGAATTTTATATTTAAGTTAACCAAAAGATGTATCATAACAAATTAGAAGATGAATATAAAGTATTACTTACTAAACATACATCATGACTCACCAAAAGTTATGGTAGAACTTACTAAACAAATATCATATCTCAAAATGTGAATAATAGTATAAACATCAACAACAACAACAACATCATCATCATTATCATCATCTTTCAGTGTAGGTCCTGCTTTCGTAGGATCCGGGGAGATCAAGATGTAAGCATTCTTATCTCTATAAGTATGACTGCCTGTAAAGATATTGATTCCAATAAACCAACATTGTAAATTTTAAGAATGTGTGTGCTTACTAAAATTATAATTATATTATTTGTTCGCTCATTTTTAGTATAGACGACTAGGATTGCTGAATAAATCATATTGACCACTAAATATATTTTCTAACTCACTAGACATTTATCCCAGCTCACTAAATAAGTAGTATAACTCACTAAAATAATAGTAGATACACTGACAAATAACTTTTTTTCAAATTTTTGATTACTAGATGTATGTTATAGCTCATTAAAACACTGAATAAAAGCTCACCAAAAGACATAGTACTATACTGCTTGCTCACTTATTTTTCAGTAGAGATAGTTAGTATTGCTCAATAAATCATATTGATCATCACATATATTTTATTCCATGCTAAGTATTTATAAATAACTCACTAAATAAATGCTATAGCTCACTAAAAAAAACTACATATCATTGGTAAATAATTTTTCCAGGTTTGTCTCACTAAATATACACTATAGCTCATCAAACTATTATATAAAAACTCTCCAAAAAGACATAGTGTTATATTGTTTCCCCACTCATTTTTTAGTATATATTGTTGGTTTTGCTCAATAAATCTTATTGATCATCAAATATATTTCATAGCTCACTAAATATTTATCACAACTCACTATATAAATAGCATAGCTCACTAAAAAACAATAAATGTCGCTTTTAATAATTTTTTCAAGTTTGTGCTTATTAAATATATATCATAGCTCATCCAAAATTTTATATAACAGCTCATGAAAAAGACATGGTAATATATTGTTTGCCCATTTTTAATATAAATAGTTAGTATTGGTCAATAAATCATATTGATCATCAAACATATTTTGCAGCTCAGTGAACATTTATCGCAACTCACTAAAAAAAAGTGTGGATCACTGGCAAGTAATCTTTTCAAGTTTTTGCTCACTATATGTATATCATAACTCATCAAAACATTATATAAAAGCTCACAAAAAAGACATAGTGCAACTCACTAAAACTTTTTAAGCATCAATTCTTAAAATTGAGTTTAGCAAAAAACATACACTAATAGTTTAGAAGACCAAATAATATATATCTTACTAAACATCGTCCACAAGTCACTAAAAGATACAATATATCTCACTAAATAAATATTATACCTCATAATATGAATTGTAATGTGTATGAGCTCATTAAAAATGTGTAAGTGGTTCCTAGGGAAGGGAAAGAAAAATTTTAAAAAAAGTAAAATAGAAAAGTAATTATCTCAAAAAAAAAGGGAAAGTAGTTGATAGCTAAAAAAAATCTTTAAAAAACCTTTTTAAATATGAAAAAAGAAGGGAAAATAAAAAAGAAGGATGACAATAGAAATTTAATTATCTCACAAAAAGAATAATCATTATCTCACAAAAAAGTAAAGAAAATAATTAGTGGACGAAAGGAAAAAAGCGAAAAACGAAAACAAATGTCTCACTTATTTATGCCAAGAATTGAACTTAGGACCATCAACTTACCAAGAATCCACCTTACCAATAAGTCACGTGACTGTTTATGATTTTATAATGCAGTACCTTACCCTTATTCCGTACGTTTCAACGACCTGTGTGTACGATCACACTTGTACATCCGGTTGTTTGATATAACAACTGTCAAGGGCATAGAAAAAGAAGATGCAGCTGTGATTTTGATTTTGGAACTTTTAAAGAATGATGTATGCAAGGGTAAAAATGAAAATCAAAAGAGTGACACCTTATTTCATTATTCACTTTTGATTAATTAATTAGTGAATCATCGATTATAGATTATAACTTGTAGATGTAGATACGACAAGATGGGAAAAAATACGATAAAACCATGGGGTCGCATCACTCTAGATGGGTGGCTTTCTCGTTTTCATATGTGTATAAGCTTGGTATCCTAGCTAATTTGAATTGGAGAGGTCATCGCTTTCTACCTTTAAGAACAAGGTTTCAAACCTTGGTGACAGCAAACATATAATTGTCGAATAGGTCGTCGGCCAGGCTTGGGTTGAGGTATGCTTGTTATGCCCTTCCCCCTTGGGTTTGAACTTCACTAGTGGACTAAGAAAGCAACTAGATCTCCATCCTACCCATATGTTCAAAAAATTATAATAAAAAATGAAAGGCATAAGCGTGTTCCATACCCACCTTTATGGAGTTTCCCTAAAACATTTCCTTGAGCTTATTACGGTACATGTAAGAAGCTTCCAACATCTTGTCTAGATCCGACAAATAGGTCATTCGGATCGAATATGGGTTAGATCTTAGTTCGATTTGGATCACTTTCGAATTAACTATATTCGGGTCGGGTTCGAATTCGGTTTGGGTGAAGTTCGGGTTTGGGTCATTTTCGGGTCAACAATGTTCGTGTCGGGCTCGGTTCGGTTCAGGTGAAACTCGGATTCGGGTCACTTGTGGGTACCATGTTCGGGACGGTACGGGTTCGGTTCGGTTCTATTTCGGGTTATTTGCAGTAACCCGATTCGAATCGGGTATGGATCAAGTATAATTTGGGTTTGGTTGGATTCAGTTCAATGTTTGGGTCAATATCGGATCAGGTGCAAATCGAATTGAGTACAAATCAAGTTGGATTAATTTCGAATCATTGTATGTTTTCAATGTAGCCATCTTTAGTTCTTTACTCATTTATTCTATATTTCTCTTTTAATTTATACATTAATGATTAATTGATTATATATATATATATATTATATATATATATATATTATATATATATATATATATATATTATATATATAGATAGATAGATAGATAGATAGATAGATAGATACACACACACACACACACACACATATATGGATACACACACACACACACACACACACACACACACACACACATATATATATATTCTAAACTTACTAAGAAAGTCAGTAAAATACAAATACAAATATACAACCCATCCCTAACGTTATATCAAATGCGTCATTCAATTATCCAAATGATTATGTGTTGTTAAGTTAAGTTTTAATCATCTCAATTGAGTTCATGCGATGACAAAATAAGTGGACCAACCGAACGCAAATCATTTGTCAGTGATCTCATTTGTGAGTCCCAAGACCAAAATACACCTTAAAAAATGAAAAAGAAAGAAAGAAAATACCGAAATTTTTATTTAGACGCCGGTGTTGGTTTATAACTTCACGTTTATCATATTTGGAGTTGGTAAATAGAAACAAGTTAGTTCAAATCGACATTTTTAGTAATCAAATCAATATTCTTTGATAGCTCATTAAGTGATCATGCATTTGTCTTTGTGAGATTAATAATTTGACCTGCATTTGCTCAATAAGTCAAAACTAAAAATTAACGACAACATATAAGTATATGTCAATTAGTATTATATTTATGTGATTGTGAATGCCCGTTATTAAAACTCGAGACTTGGAATTTAATTAGAGTTGGATAATAGGTCGTGTCGGTCGGTTCATGTTCGTGTCGAATTTAAACGGGTTGAAAATTTCGCGACCTGAACCTAACCCGTTTATTAAACGGGTTGAAAATCTTGACCTGTACCCATTTAATTTTTAAATGGGTTGACCCACTAAACCCGTTTAAGATAAACAAGACAAGTTCAATAGCCTAATTAACTTTTTACGCATTTCATATATTCAACTAATACTTAATTGCAGCGTTAAAAATTAAATTTACATATCACATCAAATAATTATACTTTAAAATTCCCCTGATTCGTCATAATTCACAATTTTTAAAAATTTTTATATACTTAATTATCTAATAAAAAGTAAATGGATAAATGACAAATGAAAAAATGAGTTGAGTTATTTAACTCATTCAATTAAACGAGTTAAATAGGTACTTTTTTATGTCGAGAATGTCGACCTGAACCTAACTCATTTAATTAAACGGGTTGAATGTGTCAGCCCATCTAATTGAACGGGTTGAAAGTTTATATCCAAACCCACTTAACTTTGTGTCGGTTTCGGGTCGATAATGGTGTCAAGTCAGCTTTTTCCAACTCTAAATTTAATTATCTAAAATTCAAATGAGTCACATTATTATGAGATCATATGCAATGCTACATTCTTGAATATGATTTTGTAGAATTAAACATGTTATGAAGATGATTTAGAATCGTAGATCAGTAGTGCAAAATTTTTGACTGTAGTTATAAAATGATATTATAAATTTATAATCATAGCATGTATTACATTAAGTCATTAAGTGAATCAAATAGTAAAATGGGACTGCTAGATCCTAATAAGTTTAATAGATTGTTAATTATACTTATCTTTTCTTAATTCCTATTGTGACAAAATATTTTTTCTCTTATATTTTTACTACATATTTATCAAATAAAAAACTTAGAACTACCAACAATTTTATTTTTTCCTCTTAAAAGTTTTTAACTAATTTTATTTGTAAAACTTTCTTCTTAAGTGGTTTTTTTCCCCCCACAGAAACTCATTCCCCACAGAAATTCAGCTAATTAAGTTTGAAAATTTTAAAATTTCTCCCAAAAGAGAAAAGACTAAAACCCAAAAAAAAAAGTACTACTTATTTGGATAAAATTGAGTCAGGTAAGAATTGGAGGTTCGGTTTGGGTTCGGGATATCCATTTACGGTTCACTTCGGGTTGGGTTATTACAGATCGGGTTTGAATTGGGTCTGGTCATTTTGAGTTTGGGTCATTTCGGGTCATGCTACAATTCGGATTTTATTCGGTTCTGGATCAATTTACTTCAAGTGTTCGAGTCCACATCGGTTCATCTTATTTTGGGTGTCGGTTCCGGTATAGATTCGGATCGTTCGGTTTGAGTTTCGGGTCGGGGGTTAGTTTTTTCAGGTCTAATTGCGTCATGAATTCTCATTATAGTGTTGGTCATGCATGCGTAGGAAAGTCAGCTTTTCAAAGATTATTAATAATTCATATTTTATATGAAGTTTTACTCTTATGAGAAAATAGTGCATATTTTATGTGATTTTCAGGTGGAAAAAAAATAATAAATGAGTTTGGACATCCCCGCACGTAAAAGGGGAGGGGACGACCAAAGAAGAGTTTGGACAAGGTGATTAGAGATGATTTGAAAGTTGTAGGATTGACGGAGGACTTGGCTCAAGATAGGAGACTATAGTGAGATAGGATTAGGACCTTAGATTGCAGAGAGTTGGCCACCTGATATATTTTTTTTTAAATAGTACAGTAGGTTTCGTATGTCGTATTTGTATACAGGTACTACATATATTTGGGAAGAGACATTGTTTGCCTACCACTGTTTGTTAAGGTATGGTACTTTCCTGTACTTTGTTATATGTATGTTGTATGTTTTCACAAAATCCTTCTTCTATAAAATGTTTTCACAAAATTTTTCTTCTATAAAATGTTTTCACGAACTCTTGTTTTTGTGGGTCTCTTGGATTCAGCCTCTCTACGGGTAGGGATGTCGGTCGAGGTAATGTTGCTTGCATCTGAATCTCCCTAGATCCTGCGAAAGCGGAACTCACACTGAGAGGTATTGTTGTTGTTGTTGAGTTTGGGCAAGAAATTGTTAAAGTCAACTCGGATTTATCCAAGTTCCCACATGTGCAGAGCTTTAGAGACCAAGTCCATGAGCCCCCAAAAAAAAAAAAGAGAATAAATGAAAAAGGCCGTTCGGCCTAGTCGCCAGCATCAACCCAGTAGGCCCAGCAATCTTGGACCTGCTGGCCTTCACAGCTCCACCTTGCCCGATTTGGGCTTGTTTCACCTCCATGCATGCGGCCCAGATTGAAGCTCCATAGTACCAAGCCTCAACTCCCTCTCCACCTCCGTTTGGGCCCGCTTGATTCAGTAGTCCGTGGCACATCAGTCTGGTCTCCACCCCAGTGCATGCCCCATCTGTCTTTCATCCATGTCACTCTATCACCCGGTTGGCCCCGGTCTTTTGTGCAAGCCCACGGCCCGTCGCCACTGGCAATTTGCCCATCGCCTCTCTCTCCCCCTTGTTCCTGAGTGAAGGCCTCGGCCCAGCCGTGTCCAGCTAGAGCAGCCCGCGGTCCACTGCCTCATCAAGCACCTCTCTTTTTCTTCCTCTCTCCCCTTCGTGTGGGCTCGTCCTGTGGCCTGTTAGCTTGCCCTAACAGCTTCCTTTCCCAGCAGCTCCATTATATCAAGCAATCAATTTTCCACATGAATAATTTTTAACCTAGTCGAAGCTAATTAATTAATATTAATTTTTAACTAAAGATTAGCCTTTTTTGAAGCAATAATAAGGAAGAAATTAATTGAAACTAATTTTTCATTAATTTTTGGGCATCAAGAGAGGTTGAATTTCCACTATAAAAGGGGCTCAAGGCTAGTGCAAATAGATCATGCACTCATCCAAGTAGCCAAGCTTTCCTTCCTTCTCTTATCTTCCATCTTTTATATTTTTTTGAGAGTAGAGAGTCTTTTGTAAGACACCCATTTGGGTTGAGGAGTTGAGAAGAAAATAAATTTCATTAGCTATTTTTTTTCTTTTCTTCTCACCTCATTTATGAGTGAAGTTTAAGAGTTCACACTTAATTCTATAGTTTTGTGTAATTGAATATCAAAGTCTGAACATAGAAGTTGAAATACACCAATATTCAGAGTATAGCTAGGCCAACTTTGATGGTACTTTTGCTAACTATGGCCGACTAAACTACTCATATCTAAGATTAAGATGGATCTTTTATAATAATATTGTTTTGCTAATTTCTTTTGGGGTTACTTTTGTCTATTGTAGTGCATAATTTTGAGTTTATACTTGATCTTAACCTATTCATGCACCTTAATGCTAATGCTTGTCAATATTGATTACAATAGTTTAATTTGTTATCTCAAATATATATTAGTACTTATAGGCTAATATGATGTTATACAATTAGACTTAAAATTATAATTGTTAAAATTGAGTAATTTATGCTAGGAAAATTAGATGAATTATTTCTAAAATGAATGACTCATGCTAAACTACTAGATAAATAATATCACTTTATAATTATAATTCATCATTCTAATTCATGGCCTAATGCTTTTAGCTTAGGTAGAATAAGAGACCAATTGAATCTCTATTTGCATTAGTAATTCAATATTTGTATCATTGGTGAAATTCAAAGACCTAGATCTTCTCTAATTATAATTCTCTCTAGTTTTTAAACTCATTTGCTTTGGTTTCTTTAATTCTTATTGATAATTGAACTCCACCCTTGAATTATTCTTTTTGATTGGAAACACAAAAATTTTAAATTATCATTGTTTCTTGTGGGATTAACGTCATATACTTGATAATCTACAATTGAACCTGTGCACTTGGAAGTAAAAGAGTTTTAAAACTGAATTTAAAATCTACATTAAGTTTTTGGTGCCGTTATCAAGGTATGAATAGTAATTTTTGAATTTTCACTCTCTCTTATTCTTTTTATTTATTTGTTTATTTTTATTTTATATGTTTTTCCCTATTCCCTGCTAATCTAACAATTTTTATTTTTTTTCTTTATTCTCAACCTCCATCCCTTTTATCTTTTATTGTTTCATTTTATTTTATTTCTCATTCCTTCCTAATCTAACCATTCCATGCATCAAGGATCAAGGTTAGTACTATTTTGTGTTATGCCCGCAATCCCCTTGGATGATACAACTCTTGTCCTTGTGTTTTGGACATCTGCATCAGAGGCTTGGGGTTATCTACATGTAATTGACCCCTAATTTCCATCAAGATCTTACGCCTTGAGGCTTTAATGAAAGATTTTATCTTAAAGTCCTTTTCTTTCTTTTTCTTTTAGGTTTTTCCTTACAGATCTTTTCTTATCTATCTAAGATACCACTTTGGGAGTTCTAGCTCTTCTTGTGATAGCCTCCAACAATATGTAACTTTCTGCCACATTAGGACCTCTTCTAGGGTGGTTGGTTATTCCATGATGAAGTCCTCATTGAGGCCTTTGTGCCTAACCCCATTACATAAGGAACTGAGGGCCATATCTAGCATACAATCTTATATAAAGAGCTTTTCTTGATTGAATCTTTCCATATGTTCAACTCGAAGGTCTTAGGCTCTTTAAGCCAGCTTCATTAGTTTTGCAGCTGACTTTGGTGTTCTTTTACGTACAATGAATTGGCTTATAATGCTGGCGGAAGATCAACCTAAGACTTGATTGATTTACAGGTAACCTATTGAATTAGGCTTGTGATGCTCATGAAAGCTAGTAGGAAAGTATCTGCACATTAATTGCCTCTAAGGTAGATGGTTGTAGACAGATTTGGGCTAAGTATGCATCAAGTTTCTCCTATAGGTCACTAATCCCATCAAATTTTCTTATCTGTGGCACTTTGATATCTTCTCGGAGTTCAACCTCCCAAATCTCTATGTCAAGGGGGTTTCTTAGCGTTTTCTATTGAACATTGCTGAGATGACATAATTTTAATAGAACTTACATTTTGTTGCTGTGAATTTTCTTTAGAGTCTTCTACTCAGTGAGACTTATCTTGACCAGGTCTCTTCTTCATGGATATCTCCTCTTAAGCCCTTTTATGGATCAAGGTCTCTCAACTCTTCATTTTTTACCTACAATGCCTTGGAGGTTTGTTCTCAAAATCCTTTTCCTTTGAATCATGAAAAAAAAACTGTTTTTGAGCTCTAATTCCCCATATCTTTTCTTTGACAAACAATTTCTTATGGTCAACCTTTTGACAATCCATTAATTCGTCTATCTTCTTCATCATGGGGGACATGGCTTTGCCTGCCTTTAACTTGATGAACTCTTCCACTATCTTAGGAGCACTATATATTTGTTCTGGAAAATGTGTATAGTCAGGAGACAAATGTCCTCCAGGAAGAGTCGTATCATCATGATTTGAAGTGTCCTTTGTAACAAGGCCTTCCTTGGGTGGCATCTTTCTCAACTCTAGGTTCATACAGACGATGCCAAATTTTTTAACACCAATTTAAAGCTTGTGTGATTCTTCTAGGAACCTTGAAGAACTTATGCCATTGTCCAGTGGTTACCTGAAAACAACTCTCAAAGAGGGGAGGTTTCTCCTCTCTAAGAGCATTGATGTTCAAGTTAGGAAGAATTTTTCACTTATGAGGGTCTACTTGATCTGCCTTTGATGTTTGACCATGACCTGTTTACCCAGGATTCTTGGATGGTTCTTATAGAGGAATTTTACTAGGATTTTACATCGTTTTAGACATACATGGTTTCCTTATAGATTTAGGAGATCTTAACTAGATCTTTCCTTCCTTGTAAAAAGCAAGTGCATGGGAGTTATTTTTAATGGTTCGATGGACATACGTTTTAGTGAGCATATGTCTGAGCCTAGACTGCTCAATCTCGGCAGTTTGATCTTTTCAATTCTCTTTCATGGGCTTAGTATAACCCGATGTCTCTTTATAGTTTATTTCCTCCCGTATCACTGTATTGTACCCAAGTTTTCATTGTTTTGGCTTTCTTATTTAGCCTTGTCATATTTTATAACAGAAGTAATGTTTGTAATCCTTTTAATTCTTCTAGGTTAATCATTAGATAGTTTGTTAATTAGGACCACACCAGTGACTATGGGATTGGGGCATTACAATTATGTAATCTTTTGTAGTTTCTTTGTAGTAAAAAATTATTAATCCTTAATTTGCAATTGCATTTAAAAATAATTTCACTTTTCAAGTTCATACTTTGGGCAATTTGGCTATTTAAATGATCAAATAAATTAGTTTAACGTAGTTAACCTAAATTACATCCCTATTTACAAATGAAATTTTCATGCATTTTTATTTGACAAGGCACAAAGCGATAATTGAAATGATCAAATTTACTTGGTTCATATTGTCAATGAGAGTTAGCCATATGAATAAAATATTCACTAATTAATTCAAAATTTGTTGCACAACAAATTGTAATAATTGTTATCAGATATCCTGTATTTTGTGAAAACTACTTTGGGCCCCTTGTTTTCAAAATAGATTTAAAAGGCTTTATATTCAATCATAGTTTTTTGAAGTGGAGAATTCACTACTCCTATTCTCATCCATTGCCTTAAACTGCATGTTTGCATAGCTTAGCCGATCCATAAAAACTTACATTTGAAAAATTGAATTTTGTGCGTGTAATATTATGTTAATAAATATTACTCAAAATCCTCTTTAATCTGATGTCAAAGCCACATGAGGAACAACTAAAGATAACTAAGTTAATTAATATTTAGTTAGGATAATTAATTGCATTTGATGCTTGAATCATCATCTACTTGTCCTGCTCCATATTATCTAAATATTGTGCACAACCTAGGAGGATCCACTTCAATATATGTTAATTTGACCATATTACTAATATAGTTTTAGAATTAAAAGCGAAGTTGGCAACAATTAAAACTGAAGAGAAGGAGGTAAAGAAACAACTATTGGTAATCGATCTATCGTTAATCAACAAAGTCAGACATAGTAAAAAATCTGACCTAGGTATTTGCACTCCCTTTCAGCACAAATATCCCTTTCAAAAACTAAAGAACAAAAATCATTTCCATCATAAGATATAAAACTAAAAAAAGATGATAAATCACCTGAAAAATTATCAAAAAAGGAAGAGAAAAAACAAGAGAAAGAGGATGGAATACAAGAATTACAATTTAAAGGCGTTACAAAATATGTTTGATAAAGAGCAAAATTCGAAAGAATTAAACAAGATTACTAGCACAACAGTAGACAGAAAAGAATTACTACATAATGACAATGAATAGAAAAATAATATCCGGTATGAAGAAGAAAGATATTAACCAATGAATCTAATCAAACTGGAAGATTTGGATGTTGTTTCTTTGGAAGAAATTAGAACAAGACTGGATTTTAAAAAATGAAAAATCAGTGCTTGAAAGAAAAAACAATGAAATTGGCAAAGAATTCAATATCAACAAATTGAAGTCCAATTTAGTTAACAATGTAATTCCAAAACCCAAAGAGTTTGGTGAATTGCCCAGAAGAAACGCTCAGTTCATGAGACCTCGATATATTTCAGTGGGATAAACGACCAACCTAACATTTGTGTTCATCCTAAGGAAAACTACTTTCTTTAAAGGAATTAGTCTTAGCCAATTAGCCAAACGGGTTATGCCCTAAACATCGTTGGACCTCATAAAATAGAAGAAATATTTGACCATTGGAAGGGGGATATGAATAGTATCTTCAACATTAATATATAGAACACAGTTTTTCTAGCACTACAGCTGACTGCTATGACTCATTAGGTGAGGAAGGTAAAGATGTATTAAGAAAGATGGAGACATGAGTTGCTATGTTTGGAAAAAAATATGTAAGGAAATTGAAATCGAATTTATCGGACCCAAACTTGATTACAAAGAAGAAGCTAGAGAGTGGCAAAATAAAGATTAATAACATAGAACTCTAGGACACGAGGTTTTTGAAAATATTGCTGAATTTGGTCAATATTATTACAAAAGTAGGCTTAATGAACCAATGATGACATGTTTTTTGACCAATTACCTTATTCTATAAATTTCATAATTAATGAAAAATACACTGCATGACATGAAAAAGCAGAAGTCATTGATACCCTAGGTACATGAATCTTTTATTTAAGAAAATGGGTTAATGATCAATGTCTTAATCTGCAAAAGTAAAAGAAAATGAAGAAATAATTTCTAACCTATTAGGATACTCCTTATCAATGGAGAAATGAACCTAAGAAGAGAATGAAGAAAACATTTTATAAGAAAAAGAACTTTAACAAGTACAAGGGAGAAAAATATAAGAGAAAGTATTACAACAAGCCAAGCCAAAAAAAAGTGAAGATTTTTTAGAAAAGCTTCTAATTGTTGTGTAAGGGAAAATAGTTGTAAGTGTTAGGCACTTGGAGAATTAGGAATTATATAAATAAATGCAAAAATTAGAAGAGCAACAAACCTATTGAAATGTTAGGTAGTTTAGACTATTTTAAGCTTAGCGAAGAAGAAGTGTTAGGCTTGGCCCTGAAAAACAGCAAGGAAATTGTTGTGATAGTACTGGAAGATGAATATGAAGAAAGTAATTATGAGGAAACTAGTCATATGATGGAAAATAGCTCAATTAGTATTAGCGACCGTCAAAGGAGAAGAATTTACAGTAGACAACGAGAATGAAGATGTCAAAGGAGATTGGGTCCTTCTTATGGTACAGAAAGATATGACCTATAGCAAAATCGATCTTTTTATTAATAAATAAGTAAGTATGTGAAATGATGGAAGACAATCTAGAGATAAAAGACTATGAATTTGATGTAGGAGAAGCTAATCTCATTAATTGGAAAACTATTCTCAAGCATAGCAAGAATACAAAGGTTAGGTATATCCATATGGGAAGTGTCTAAGTTCAAATTGCATCATTACAGTATTACGGCAAATATGTCGACATTTATACTTTACTTTGTACTATTAGGCATGCCAAATTTAATAACCAAATTATCACAAGGATCAAGACCAATTTATGTAATGGTTCAGTAGGATTCAATTTGGATATTATGTGAGCCTAAAAGATGAATTTGCCAAAAAAATTCATATCCATTATGATAAAAACAATTGGGATGGATGTGAAGAGAAGAGGTTACCCACTAAGGATATTTTAGAAAATAATCTACAAATTAGATAATATTATAGTAACGATGATAGAGGTAGAAAAATTTGAAACTCCCACTCTAATGCAAAAGATTCTAAGAATAAAATCCAATCTATAAGAGATAAAAATTGATAGATGTTAGATATCAACTTTGTTAATCCTACAAAAATCCAAAAGAAAATTGTAATAAAAATTAATGAGAATAAAAAAATTACTATTGAACGCCAACTCCTACGACGCATGAGTACAATATTAGAACGGGGAGAAGGATCTTCGCCAGCAAAAGAGGAGCTTAAAGAATATGGAACAATTGGTATGATCAGTGAAATAACTAGAATGAGTTTTGAGCCCGCAAGACGCATGGTAGAATAAAGTATGAGTCTAGATAGAAAAATCATTGGGCACAAAACAAGTACCATTAGTGAGCCAATTTATAAGGATGAATAAATAAAAAATACAACTATGGAGATACATTATGAAGTCACCAATACTAATTCTAATAGAATTTATATCCCAATAAATATATGCTTGACGGGATATATAGATATGAAATATGTACTTACGTCGACTGTGGTTGTTCTGTCTATTTTAAAACAACATATCTATTTCTAGAATTCATGTGATAAAAAGCAAAGAATTCTTTACAAGTAAGAACAGCTAATAATAGCATAATGAGCCACGACAAAGCCATAGAGGGTTATCCATAGAAATATAACGACTCTAATGTATTATACTAGTTCTATGGGCCACTGATTAATCTTCTCATGACATAATTATTGGAAATAATTTTCAAAGGCCATATTCTCCACACACACAGAACATAAGCCAAATCATATTCCCAGTAAATGGTCATCTGATTTCTATTAGTAAATTAAATAAAACACACACTCATCAAAAGATTAAGTTTACAAACAGCCAACGTGGTGAAAAGCTAATCCCTACATAACATGATGTAGCACTAACAATCTCACTATTAGAGTTATTTATTAAAGAACAGATTATTGAACAACAAGAGCGATTATGTAAAAAACTCTACTATGATAATTTTCTTAAATATTGGGACAAAGATAAGAGATTTGTAAAGATTATTTTGTTAAATCCCAATAGTATTATATGAGTTAAACAAATGGTGTATACACACCAGGATGTTCAAGAGTTTTCCAAGCAAATGAAAGAACTTTTGGATGAATGGTTAATTAGAAATAGTAAGAGTCTTCATTCCAGTCTTAATTTCTTGGTAAGAAATTATGATGAAGAAAATAGAGGAAAATCTAGAACGGTAATCAATTACAAATAGCACAATGATAATACTGTCTTTGATAGTTATTATACCACAACAAAATAGTTTTTTTTCCCAATAGAATTCAAGAAGCCTCTCAGTTCTCAAAAATGGATTATAAAAGTGGATTGGCATATAAACATGGATGAAAAGAGCATTCCTTTGACTGCTTTTAGGGCCCTTAAGGACATTATGGGTGGATAGTCATGTAGTTTGGTCTTAAGAATGAACCTCAAATATTCCAAAGTAGAATGCATAACATTTTGAGAAATATTAATCATTATTGGCTAGTTTACATTGAACATATTCTTATCTTTTCGAAGACCATAGAAGAACACAAAGATGACGTTCAACCAAACATGCATTGATCATGATAGTGTCCTTGGTAAGAAAAAATGCATTTATGCTAAATAGGAAATAGAGTTCTTAGGATTAGAAATAAAAGCTAGGCAAATCATTCTATAAAAGTATATTTTAGAAAAAATAGAAAATTTCATGAGAAGATTGAAGATAAAAAGCAATTAGAAAGGTTTCTTGGATATCTTATCTATGCTTCAAATTTTGAATAATTTGTTTTCTGAATCAACAAAGTATAGTGCATGAATTTTTTTGAACCCACAACTGCGAAATTGAATTTTCTGAACCATTGAACTATTGTGCAATTAATTTCTAGGGGAGTCACTATTCAACTTTTATATAATTCCCAAAACTTTTCATATTTGTGAAACTCACCCCAATCCTTAAAAAGTTACTTTCAAAAATTTTAATTTTGCATACGCAATAAACTTCACATAAGTATTACACGAAGCCCTCTTTAATATGGTATCTGAGTCACTTGACCCAAAATAATTAAGATAATTAAGATTAATTAGTAGTTAATTAAGCTAATTAACTGTGTTTAATACTTGAATCTTCATCTTCTTATCTTGCTCCTAATTATTCTCACATTGTGCACTCGCTAGAAGGAACCACTTCAGTAGCACCTCAACTAAATTATATCACGAATACAGTTTTAGAGTTAAAAGCAGAATTAGTAAAAATTAAGACTCAAGTTAAGGATACAAATAAGCAACTGTTAGTAATCCACCTTTCTTTAATCAACGAAGTTAGGCATAGTGGAAAATCTAATCTAAGTATAAGTACTCCGTCTCAGCATAAATATCATTTCCAAAATCCAAAAAACAAAAATTCATTTCCGTTGCATGATTTAAAAATCCAAAAAAAAGTAGGAAAATCAACTGAAAAAATCATCTGAAAAGGCATAAAAAGAAGAAGAGGATGAAGTATAAGCAGTTTAATCTTGAAGAACTACAGAATATATTTGATAAAGAACAAAATTTGGAAGAATTAAAGAAAATCATGGGCACAATGGTGGATAAACAAGAGGCATTATCTGATGATAATGTAGAGACAAACAATGTCCAGTTAGAAGAAGAAGTATATTCGTAGATGAACCCAATTAAACTAGAAGATCTTAGTGTTGTACCTTTAAAAGAAGTTAGAAAAAGACTAGGGAAAATATAATGGAAAATGCTATTTGATGATGAAATCAATGAGATTGAGGAAGAACTCAACAAAGATGAAATTGAATCCAATCTAGTTAACGATACTGTTCTTAAACTTGAAGAATTTGGTGAACCCCCTAGAGGAAATATCCATTTTATAGAACTAAGGTATATTCTAATAGGACGTAAAACTAACTTTTTTATTTGGGTTTATCTGAAGGAAAAACCACGTTCTATGAAGAAATTGACCTGACCACAATTAGTCAAACGAGATACATTTTAAACATTGATGGAGTTTGTAATAGAGAAGAAATATTTAAGCATTGGAAAAGATATATGAATAGTGTTCTAAACTTAAATAGTACATGGACTGTTGTTTAGTGTACATCGATGATATCTTTGTCTTTTCCAAAACTATAGAACAGTACAAAGATGATGTCTTCGCTATCACCCAAAGATGCATCGATCGTAGTATTATACTTAGTAAGAACAAGTGCATTTATGCTGAATAAGAGATTGCATTTTTAGGTTTAGAGTTTAAAGCTGAACAAATCATTTTACAAAAGCATATTCTGTAAAAAAATAGAAAATTTTCCTGAAAAGATTGAAGATATGAAGCAGTTAGAAAGGTTTATTGGATGCCTCACATATGCTTTAGATTTCATTAAAGTTCTAGCTAAATTGAGAAAGCCATTGCAACAGAAACTCAAGAAAGAAGTAAGTTAGACATGGACTTCTAATGATTCAAAGATTGTTCGAAACTTCAAAAAGATATTTAAAAATCTTCCTGCTCTTAATTTGCTTAATTAAAGAGATGATTTAGTTCTTATGATAGATGCCAACAATGAGCATTAGAATACGATACTCAAAATCAAAGAAGGAGAAAAACTCTGCACATATTGTAGTGAAAGTTTTAATGAGGCAAAATGCAACTATCCCATGATAGAAAAAGAAATCCTTACAGTTATAAGGGGAATTAAAAAGTTCTTAATCTTTTTAGCCTCAAAATCTTTTCTTATTCGAATTGATTGCAAAGGAAAATACTTAGTTTTGTGAAAAAAAATTTATCAAATATGCAAATACAAAGGCAACTCCTACGCTGGCAATTATGGCTTTCCTTCTCTATTGAACATATACAGGGATTGAAGAATTTTCTAATAGATATTTTAACTCATGAACTCACCAATGGTGATCATCAGAGCAGAACTCCTGCCGGAAAACGAGGAAATCCAATATGAAATGCTATTACTATTAGAACGGGTTTCTCCTTCTATTAAAATCCTTATGGAAAATTTGGAATTCCATACAAAAAGTAGATCATGATTTGGTTTTCTATCTTTTGCTTACCTAATAGTCCAAAGATTTAGCCTTCTAGAATTACAAGTTAATTACCTAATATGTCCTCATGATATTCAAGAAAAAATAAGTTCTTATGTTCAAGAAAAATGATT
>JAKOGI010000454.1:447500-490000 GCA_029747015.1 Carnegiea gigantea
TATCAAAGTTAGTGACCCAAAGAAACCCACATTTTCATAATGTAGTTTTTGACATTTTTCATACATTTTTCATATAACCTTCTCATAAATTAAAAACAAACCAACAACATCTAACAACCACAATTATTTTTATTTCAAGGTCTAAATTAATAAATATCACAACAATCCATTTCACTCCAAATGATTTTGAATACACACCAACACCATCACAAAAGTAATATTAGAGTTGGTGACTGAAAGAAACCAACATTTTTGACATTTTTCATATAACCTTCTCAATAATTTCGAACAAACCAACAATATCTCACAACCATAATTGCCTTTATTTCAAGGTCTACATATAGCGACTTCATCAATAAATATCAGAACAACCCATTTCACTTCAAGCGATTTTGAATACATACCAACACCATCACAAGAGTGATATCAGAGTTGGTAACTCAAAGAAACCAACATTTTTGACATTTTTCACACATTTTTCATGTAACCTTCTAAATAATTACAAACAAACCAGCAACATCCCACAATGACAATTGATTTTATTTCAAGGTCTAAATATAGCGACTTCATCAATCAATATCACAACAACTTATTTCACTTAAAGTCATTTTGAATACACGCCAACACTATCACAAGAGCAATATCAGAGTTGGTGACTCAAAGAAACCAACATTTTCATAATGTAGCAATTTTAACATTTTTCACACATTTTTCGTATAACCTTCTCAATAATTAAAAACAAATGCAGACTACGAGGTGCTCAGAAAGATAACCAAAAGAGAAGAGGATGAACTGATGGAATAGGGTGGAGAGAGATATTAAGGGGGAGAGAAAAAGAGAGACATACCTTTAAAAAGGAGTAACCTGTGATGAATTAAGGGATTTGAGCACAAGAGCTAGTTGTTCTTTCCTGAGTGTGACATCTTGTTGTAACTTGTTTTCTCTTTTCTTGCCTCTTGCTCTCTGTGGATGCCCTCAGCTTTCAGCCTAGCAATTTCATTTGGTGACTTTTATTGTCTTTCAATGACTTTTGCTTTTAACTTTGCAATTTCATCCCGAGACTCTTGCTCTCTTTTCAAAGCATCTACTTCCATCTTTTGAATTTTGCAATTGAACGTAGCTTTGTGATTAGCAGATTGTTGCTGAATCTCATCAACTTGTTGAGTGAATTGAGACTGAAGTTCTGAAGAAGGCTCTTGCAACTCATCCTCATTCCTAGTCCTCTTAGGATGCATAGGGCCTGCTCCTAATCCTCTTATACATCTAGGACGTTCCTTAAGGACAACGATGTTTGCCTCTTCTACAGTCAAGTTATCTACCCCATACTCTTTGATTTGATCAGCATGTAGCTTGTGGAAGTCCTCATACTTGCCTTTGGCTTCATCATCCTAAGTTCCATCTTTGTTCCTAGATAACACCATCAAATTTATAGTATGTTACACATATATTCATATAAATTGTAATATATGGCAGATGCGATAAATAACTAGCAAGAGATATATCGTTTAGTTTCCTCCCACACTCTTACGTACTATGGGGCAAGCTCTTACGCTTCATTTGACTCAGATCCATCCTTTGGATCAGTGGTTGGTGAAGTGGACCTGTAATAATTCGAACATGAAAGTTATGAAGTTATAAGCAATGAAAAACGTATACTAGCATACAAAAGAAGTAACAGCAAAACGCACCAGCTTGTTGAGGATTCTTAATGTAGATAGCACCGTTAAATGATTTTATCTTCTGTTGTGCCCTATTTTCCTTGTTCTTTGCACTAATAGCCTATAATTTCAATAGATGCAATTATTTAATTGAAATGTGGAAATCAAATATACATGCATAGTGAGCGATCGCGTAGCATATAACACCTTAGTTTTGCTATTACCCCAATAATCAACCATCAACAACCTCCATTTAACTTCATCAATCTCAGGTGGTCTATTTGTCACGGCTTACTTTTTAGTTTTGCTAACAAAGTGAAGCTCTTTAAGCTTATACCTCCAGTGCCTAAAAAGTTTGGAGCGTTGCATTTTTAAAGCTCGATCAACATGAGGTCCAATGGTCAAATTCCATTCGGCCTATAGAATAAATAAATTTAAAGGAAACAAAATGTCATAATAATTGTCATATAATTAGGCAGTGTTATTCAATAGAAACTAGCTGAAACAAAGTGATGGCATGAGTTATCATGCCTTAATTTTGTCAAATAGACTCTACTTGGCTGTGGCATCCATTCTAGCCTAGTTCCCGTCATTAGATTTGCATTAGTATCAACTGATGTATTGGTTCAACCAAGTCGCTGCTAGGATAACACGACAGAAAATAAGTGTTGTCCTCAATGCTTTTGTACTTGAAGCGGATCAATTACTAAACCCTTTTTGTGTCATAGGATTTTTCATATAAGTGATGTACACACATATTACCTACTCTAGTACTTATATATTGTTCTCCTTTTTTATTTGTTTTGGTTGCCCCAAAGCTAATGTCTATGCTATCTACCAAAACATTCTCTCTTACGCTATGCCTAAATCAGTTTCACAACCTCTAGCATTGTTATCATATAATAGCATCTGCACAACACTGATTATTCTTTTATTTTCTTTTCACAATTTATTTTTGTTGATTAATAATTGAGTTAGTAACTATATTTATTAATTGAAAACAAAATTGTATGCGGTTTCTTCAAATTTGGAGTGCTATCAACCCTATCAACTTTGAAAATAGAGTATCAAATATACTTGAAATTCAATGGATGGTAATGCCTCATCGAGTTACTGCACTCCACAATGAATGACACTGCATTTGGGCCATTTGGGCCAATAATTCATGTCATTAACTTAGTGATCACTGCAGTTGGTTTTATGTCATGTTTCTTTAGCCATTCACAGGTTGCCTTCAAAGCTCAACTTGGGCCACACTTATGATCTTCATGAACTCAATGTAATTTCACTATAAACATACTTATATATAACACATTATATATTCACCTTCTAAAGGCAAGAAAATATGAACAAAGCAATATGTGGCAATATACGTTGCGAGCTCAGGGTGTAATGTACAACATTAGGGAAGAAATAACAAAACCTTTCAATAATAAAGACATCGATTAGCAACTTGCATAACTACAGGTAGGGTTATCATACCTGAAGCAGTTTGTGCTGATTATACCCTTCGTTTTTACTGATAAGCAAAGGTAACTTCAAAATTATTTCTTTGTATGGAAGCTCCATTCCCTTGATCCTCAACTGCATTGGTCTCAATGTTTGGAGTATTTGGAGTTTTTGATGCATTTCTTTCAAATGTAGTGAGGGCGTGTGAACCAATAATCTTTCTTATATTCCTGACAGCATATTAAATTAATTCCATAAGAAAAAAAGACAAAATGAACAGGTTATTATCATTTATTATAATAATGAATGACATGAACAAAGATAAAAACAATACATATATCAATTACATCCATTAGAGACTAAAAAAAAAAATCATTGTTGTCACATGTTTTGGTCTCATCACTATCTGATGTGTCTTCCCATTGAACCTTCTCAAGTTCATTATCTAACAGAATCCTACTTGACTCACTATCTAAAAATTCCTCCTCCCCCTCCGTTTCTTCTTCCTCATCCTCCTCCTCTTCTTCATTATCATTACCCATGCTTTTATGATATTGTGTAACATCAATGTCCACTAATTTTGATTCTATGTCATGCCTAACTAGAGCAATGTCTTCATTTTCGTCCTCTTGCATGACTTCTAACACATTGAGCACTTCTTCCATTCTATCCTACAATTCATCATTTGAAAAATTAGAGTAGTTATGTGGACTTGTTTTAATGGCCACCCTCCATTGTGCCTCGTTGTGAACAGGGGCGTAGAATACTTGCCCGATTTAGGATGCTAAAATAAAAGGTTCATCCAAAAGTAACCTATTAGAGGCATTCACAAGTGATCCCAAACTTGTCTTTCCTCACTCCTTTTACATTATTAAATGTATCAAACCATTTACATTGGAACAACATAATTTTGGGGCTAGTTCTATCCTCAAGGGCATTATACTCCAAAAGAATGACTTCCTCTAACACACAACAGAAATCTTTGTCTCCACTTTTTGCATCCCCTTTAACCATAACTCCACAATTTTGTGTCTTTCGGGCTCTTTGGCATCTCTTAGTATGAAATCTAAACCCATGGGCAATGAAACTTCATACACAATGGCATTTTTTAAGGGTCCTCGTGCCAAATAGATTAACTCTTCTATGACTCTGTCATCTCCATCATTCCGAAGTTGTATAATCTAATTGGACAAGAAACAAATAGCAAATCTTTAAGTGTGTTTTTACATAATGGACAAGTAAGCAATTGATCAAACAAGTAAGATATTATTTTACTTACTTTGGTGCTAAAAATGCCTTATTTGACAAGGGCCAAGTAAGCAATTTATAAAACAAGTGAGACTAGTCCCTTAAATTGTTAAAAATGTAATGTTTTAGCTAACAATGCCTTACTTGACAAAAGATTTTGCTTCTTCACAATTTCATAGCACATATGGTTATGCATTTTTCCATTCAGTGTAGGTTAAAAGCTTCACATTTGAATGCTTTAATGGCCTACTTGCCTTCATAAAGATGAATAACCTATGAGGTTAGACTTGATCTGTGCTGTCATTTTGCTATGTACGATTGAATTGTGTCTCTATCTTAGACAAATATCAAGAGCAAAATGTTAAGACATTCATAAGTCATGTATACCTCTGCTATGCACCCTCTTGGACGATTTTTTGTTACGCACACTTAATTTAAATATGCCCATTTTCCTATCAAACAAAAAAAGCAATATGTGTTAATCTTCGTCATTTAAATAATGCACATGTAAGAAACATAAATTGTCATGTAGTTATATATCCCTTTTAAAGTGATACATCCAACAAAAAGGTCTATGTCCAGCTAATTTGGCTTCTGCGACTAAATGGATTGCAAAGTGTATTATAACGTCAAAGAATGTTGGCTCAAAAATGCGCTCTAGCTTACAAAAGGTCACTGCAATGTTTTTCTGCATTTACTCTAAAACATCCACCTTCAAATTTTTGGAGCATAATTGTTTGAAATACATGTTGAGCTCTTCAAGAGGCTCTAATACCTTATCATCTAAAACATCTTGAAAAGTTGGTGCGAGTAAATCTTGCATGAAAACATGACAATCATAGCTTTTTCATGCCTTGTATCTTCCCATCAAACAAAGTAACACAACGACTAATATTAAAAGAATAGTCGTCAGGATCAACCATCTTTGACAAGAAAGATACGACTTGCCTTCTTTCAACTAATGTCAAGTTGTATGGTGCTTTTGGAATTTGGCACTTGTCCCCTACCTATTAAGCTTGTAATTTTTCATGCATGTGCATCTCTACAAGATCTAAATGTGCGTTCAATGTATCCTTGTTCTTTTCGGATATATCAAGCAATGTTCCTAAAATATTACCACAAATATTCTTCTCAACATGTATTACATCCAAGTTGTGTCGAATTAATAAATGTCTCCAATAAGGCAATTAAAAGAAAATACTCATTTTCTTCCATTGATCTACTAATTGATGTACCAAAAATACCTTTATCCCCTCCTACGTTTTCCTGTCTCATTTTTCCCAAATGTCACATTTTGGCATCCCTCCAATTGTTCTAGAATGTCATGGCCACTGAGAGGTTCAGGGGGAGGTCTTCTCTCCGTTCTTCCATCAGACGCACTCTAATTAAGCCTCCATTTGTGATTAGGTTCTAAAAACCTCATATGGCCCATACAAAACCATTTGTGTCCTTGTTTTAATCCATGAGAACATCTGTCTTTTTGGTAATTAGGGTAAGCAGGGGTTCCTTTTGTACTCCATATAGACAAACTTGCATATGTAGGAAAATCTTAAATTATCCAAATTAATGTACCAAACATGTCAAAAATCTCACTTGTATATGCATAATACGTTTTAACCCCAACATCCCATAGCTCTTTGACTTCTTCTATTAAAGGCTAGAGAAACACATCTATGTCATTTCCCGGAGGTTACGATTCGGAATTAATAAAGATAACATTAAGTAAAGACTTTTCATGCACATCCAAGGAGGGAGATTGCATAGCACCAATATCACAGGCCATATGTTGTACCTACTACTCATTTCAGCCACTAGTTTGAAGCCATCACCAGCCAAAGCCAAGCTTACGTGACAAGAATCAGCACAAAACTTAGGGTACAATTCATCCAGTACCTTCTAAGCTTTAGAATCTATCGGATGTCTCAAAATCCCATCATCTGGATTTCTCTGCTTATGCCATCATATGCGCTTAGCTAATTGGTAGGTCATAAACATCGTATAAAGCCTTAGGATAACTTGAAAATGTCGTGGAACTAATTGGGGCACTCTAGACCTCTTTTGAGATCCTTCACCAGTGGTGCTCTCATCACCAACTCATAAAATTGCATCTTTTCATCTTTGGGCATGACACTTAGGACCTTCAGTTGCTTCAGCGCACTCCTTTCTGAACAAGATACAATGGTTAATACATGTATTAATTTTGACATAATCCGACCATAATGCTTTTGTATATTTTTATCTTCACATGAACTTTTAGGAAACCCTTCACAATAGTTAAATGCCATATGTAATGTCTCCAACAATTGTTGGAATGATTAATCGCTCAACTTGTTGCTTACCTTAATGTGGAGCAAAGTGATTATAAATTCCAACCTTTTCAATGTCTTACACCCCAGATACAACTCTACTTCTGCATCTTCCACCAATTTATGAAATTCCCTTAGCACCTCATCATTGTCGAGCCTACTCTCAAATCCCCTATTTGGTTCATCATGCTAAGGGCTATGAGGGTTGTTCATTTCCCTAACCTTTATTGCATGAAATAGTAATGGAGTCATATCATCCTAGAACTAAAATCAGCCTTATTATCTAAACTGCCTCCCTCATACATCTCAACACTATCATCACTTGCATCACCTTTATCAACACTTTTCGCATTATGCACCCATGGATTATAAGTGTTTAATATGCCATACGCAATCAAATGCTCCCATATTGTGGCTTGGTCATGAAAAAGAGACAAGTTACATTCTATGCATGGGCATCTCAACAAAACACCATTTTCCTTATCACTAAATGCAAACTCTAAAAATTCATCCACCCATTTAATGTATTCTAGCTCTCTCCTATCAATAATTCTCCTATGATTCATCCAACTTTGATCCTTATTCACCCTTAAAAGCAAAATACAAAACACAAATCATTAGTGCAATCTTTTAAGAGCATGCCATATAATTTGACCAAAACAATTATCCTACTTACGTAACATAACAATCCAACAACACAAAGGTAAAAATGACTTGTTAAAGGAGAATGCATGCCTAAAAATTTATATGCCATCAAATGTGACCACATAAATGCATAACAATATATATATATACATATATATACACACACACACACACACACATGCATACATATACATATATACATATATACATACATACATACATACAAATATACGTGCATACGTACATACATACATACATATACATATACACGTTCAAATCCATAAAACTTTATACCTAAAGAAGCTCTGAAGTCTTCAAGTTCTTGCCAAGTTTTTGAGTAGTGGAGAGATGTGGGGATATCTTTGCTTGCCAATAAAACCACAAATTTACAAATATAACCTACATTCACCTTAAAACTTATCGTGACATTTAAAAAACATTATGGATAATTATAATACTAATACTACAATATGCCATAATTAAGCCAACTTCCCATATATTTAATGAGCAAATCAATTAAGATAATTTTCATAATAGCAATGGTATAGCATAACAACACAAGAATAGAGTAAAGTATGAACTACAATAGTGACAACAGTGATATAGACAAGAACAAGAGTAGGCATAACATTAATGACAGCAACTAGAACAGCATCAACCAGAATGACGCCATGTAAGTTAGCAACAGTTGGGCATTATTGCATTAGTCTCATGAAGCATAATATTTAAAAAAGTGGACATAACTCTCAATGGTGGCAAATAGCCATATAGAGAAAGAGGGGACTAAAAGTGAATATTGATTTTAATGATGCTCACAAGGGCATAACAACCAAATCAAGCCAACAGCTAACAATCATGCCTAGGCATGGGGAGGGAGATTAGTTACAAAGGATTGCGTATAAAAGAAAGTTGACACAAAAATCTTAATGGCATAATTGACTTACAGGTTAGAAATCCTTGAATTCTTTGTAGACTCTTAGCTTAGAAAGCACTAGCAGCATTCTAATCAACTACAAAAGAAGTAGATAATTGCATAACCAACTATAGCCACCTAGGAAAGAGGGACAAAAAAAAAGATCAAAAGTTAGCCCCACTCGAAAACTAATGACAACAATTCACCTTAATGGAAAACCCATCAAAATAAAAGGGATCTAATGGTAATAAAGCTTAGCTAGTAAGACATATACTTCTACAATTAATGGGTTGTTTACTACTTAATTTATTTTAATCACATGTCTGTTGAGCCTATTTTCAAGACTTATCAAAAATTTTGGTCTAAACAATGTTTAGAATGATACTTAAGTCTTGTTATATACAAAAACATGTCAGCTTTAATTTTATTTTGAAACATATTGTAAACCAACATTCAAAGCTATTACTACCAAAAAGGGAAAGCTTAGCTAGTGCGAAGCAAATCATAAGAGAATCAAGGTAAGCTAAAACTGCCAAAAGGAAAAAGCTCACCTAATATAAAGCAATGGAACAAGATCCTGGCACAACAAACCATTCTCCCCTCCCCAAAAAAAAACAACCTCATTAGCTCTTGGGCTTGGCAGCTAGTCGAGCCGAGGTTAGCCCAATAGCAAAAAGGGGTGGGTCGGATCAGTAATAACATTTTAATGGGCTCGGTCGAGTAATGGGCCAGGTGACCCTGACCCACCCATGACCCGTCCAGTTTTTAGTACTGTTAATTTTATGAAAGTGTAATTTGCACTTTATACTGGGCTTTATTCTACTGGGGAACATTAATGACATTTTGGAATTCATACCATTGACGCGAATACAAAAGTTGTGCTTACTTGAAAGAAATTCGGCCCACACAAAACAGTCCACGTAAAGGCTATATTTAAATTACAAAGACTTGGGAGTTAATTATTATTTAACAAGAGCCCAAAGACACCAATACAAATTGACAAACAGCTCCATGAATGACCTATAAGCTGAACTTCACCAGAGGGATCTAAAATTTTACTATAGTGTATTATTTGAAAGAAAAATTAATAGGCAACAATAATATGAATCATTGAACAGATAAAAAAATAGACCCGCTTTCAATCCCAATAAATAAGGGTATACATGTAAGCAATTCATGCCAACCAATTGAGATATAGTTCTGAGAACAATAAGCAAATCAACCCATATGGCAAATTCAATGTGGGTACAAGCACAACAATTAAGTCGGAAAAGAAGCAATCAACCCAGATAAATTACATTATAAAATTGAAAGCTATAAATGAAAGAAGCGATGAAAGACAAATAAAAAGAAAATAAGTTTTGTGATTTATGCATTGGTGGTTTTTTAGGGACATTTTATGTGTTTTGTCCATTATTTGTAGATTATCATCCTTTCTTAGAAGTGGTAATTAATCTTGGACAAGCCCCAAATGTCTTCAGATTGTGTCAGATTCAAGGTATTGGTTAGTGAAAAGTAGGATTGGTTTTATTGATAAATAGTGTTCCTTTTGGTGATCAACTAATGAAATGGTGGTAATGTGTTTGCAAAGTCATAATATATGTCCTCACTTAGAAACTAATTTGATGATCAATTGTATATGCTTTTGTGACAATTATAACTATATTTGGTGATCACAAGATCGTTTTGTGGTGATCGCCATAAATATGTTGGTTTTCCATGAAGAATATTCTCAGGGATGGTTTGATGAGCTTTATTTTGCTATATTTGTGGTTTATCCTTATGAGGAATCATAGCATATGTTTCTATGAATAATATCAATTGGTGATGAATAGTTCTAGTTTTGGTGATTGTTAAAGCTCTTTTTAGTGATCACTATATCTATTTGTGGTGATCAACATAAATATATTGGTGTTTCACCACATATATTCTAAGTGATAGTTGGAAGAGCTTTATTCTGTTGTATTTATTTTTTATTCTCTTCAATGACCATAGCATATGCTTCTATAAAAGATATCATTTGGTGATCATTAGAACAATCTTTAGTGATCACAAGATGTTTTTGTGTCATAACATAAATATGTTTATTTTTTTATGAAACATTATCCCTTAATATAGTTGTGTGGGCCTCTTATTTTGTTGTGTTTGGGATTAACACTCATCAAAATAGCATCATATGTTTTTATAAAGAATGATACCCATTGGTGATCACGAGGTCCAGTTGTGGTAATCATTAGAGCTGTGTTTGGTGGTCACTAGAACTATCTTTGGTGATCACTAAATCTTTTATGATGATCAACATGTTCTTACTTATAGTTGGTTATTGATTAATAGTTGATGTTTTGTTGATTATTAGTATTGCTTTTGGCAATAATGATCGAGAACTATACTTGGTGATTAGTAGACGTGTTTATAATGATCAACACATAAATATGTTCAGTAGGTGATAATAAACTTTTTCACTTAATAGTCTTAGTAAGTGATCAACAGATGCAGTTCTGGTGTTCCTTACAACTCTAACTTCAGTTACAAGTTTAGTTACTCAGGCTTTATTTTGCTTGTGGTTCAGCTTTATAAATGATTCAATGATTAGTAGTTGTAGTGTCACTAATCAGCAGAGGTATGTTTGGTGATCATTCTTTATATCTCCCTAAATTGAGTGCAATGATAGATTTGGATAAATCTAGAAAGTAATAAAATGTTATATAATGTGCAAAAACATAATTGTAAATTACAAAATGTTTCAAAATTTTACAAATGTTACAAAATGGCAACAAAAGGAATGCAATAGGAAAAAACCTAGTCCTTAGCATCATTGAGATTAGGAAAAATTGTCCCGAATTCCTTGAAACCTTTTGCTCTTTTGGTTGTTGTGAACCTTGCCCTATTGTGCTCGTAGTTGACTATGTTGTGATAATATCGAACCCTCAAAACATTTAGCTTTACATCCTAGGGACAAAGATAGTTCAAGATGAAATCATAATATGCTTATTTTTTGTGTGCTTTGCAAATAAGTGTTATGGCGAGACACTTACATCATTTCGGTTCAGTCCAGACTGCCACTTTTCTCCTTCTACAAAGTACCTCTCCATGTGTCTCATACAAATTACACCATAATCTATGACATTTGTACTTGACCTCCACGGGATCACCAAGCGGACAGACCTTAGTTTCTTAACAATGTCGTGTCTTGGATGTTCTACGCCCTGCAAGTACCGACTAAGTGCTTTTACCTGCACAAATTTCTCAAAATTGCACACTACTAGAATTAGAATGCCAACACAGTCATAAACAGTATAATTGTTTAAACTCACCAATTTTTCCAAAAAATCAAAAAACATTCTGACTAGGCCTAGAAGTCCGATGTGCAGACCCAGTTTTCTGAATGTCCGAATTTGTGATATGATTTTTGGACATTCTGACCAAAATTTTGTGTGGCCAAACTTGATTTTGCATGTGCGGACCCTTTTGTCCAAAACTATATTCATAAAATTGTATAGACAATTTCACCAAAATTATACATAGCTCAGTTGCCCGTTATGCGAACCCAGTTATCTGATTGTTTGAATTTGTTCTAACCCGAAATAGCATAACAATCCAGACAGAAGCCGACCCATATTTAAATTCAGACATGACCGATTATCCAAATTTGAAATTCAGACAAAAATTTTGTGACCATACTCGGTTTTTCTCAAGTCAGATAAATTCGAGTAATAAGATCGGACAATTTTTTGCTAGTCGTAATGCCAGCTAATAGATTTGAATTAATATAGACATACGTACTCTACGCCATTGTGACCGCTAACGTGGAGAAGGCCCGACCCTTCTTTACTCCCATCCAAAAGAAAAAAAATGAAGGTAAGAATGGTCGTGAGACAAATGAAACCTTAACTTCAAATTCTAACAAACTTAACTAACTACTAGCTTACGCTTTTTATTTTAGCGAATATGTATATTTTTTTGGGATTTTTGGACATTTATTACCAAAATCTAGTAATGATTGGCCCATAAAAGAGTATAATTCTTCCGATATATATTTTCTATATTCACAGAATTTAAATTCGAGATCCTTTTTAAGGGAAAAAAATATGAAACTATTTGAACCGACCTATATTTATAAATGTCTTTATACTTGGACTTAAAAATATGTAAGTGTACGTCTATTAATTTCTCATAATTACTTTGTGTTATGGCAAAGAATTCTATTATTAATGATATAGGCAGAGTACCAATGAGGTCTCAATCGAGTAGTTAAGATTGAAATCCTGAACATATTATGTCTTAAGTTCAATTCTCCCTTCCCTCATTTGATTGTATTACCTTTGTGACGCATCTGCACCAAAAAAATAAAATAAAATGATATAAGCGGAGTACAACCAATTAGACATAAGGGCGAACATGCAAAGGGTATTGTCATTAATATAGGCATGCAGTCAGTAACAATGTAAACTAAGGATGAGGAATTTACAACCACGCCTTTAACCACCGTGCGTTGATTTGTTTAATTGTCACCTATTTGTATTAATTTTAATCTCATTTCACTTGTCATCAGTTAACATGTAACACCCAAATTTTGAAAATGTCCTTCATCTTTGTTATTTAAATCAGAAATAATTTAGAGATAGAATAAAAATCTAATTAAAATATTACAATGTAGAGAAAATGGGAAAATATGAAAGAAAATGTATTTGAAAAAATAATTTTGGTTTTGATTTTTTTTTGAAAAATACTTGAATTTTTGGCGTTGGTTAATCATCAAGTAACCGGCCTTTTTCAACTGACTGCAATTTAAAATCAAACTTTGTTCTCGGTTTGGTTACTTGATTTTTTGATTTTTTAAATTTCAATTTTTTGTACACCCTAATGGACGGTGGAGTAAGTATTGGGATCCGGATGTGGCATTTTTTAACTCATATTTGATACAAATTTATTAATTTCTATAATTTTCTGATAATATGTTCTTGAAATATGTTTTTACTTTTCCAAGAGGAAATTTATTTATTCTTTATAAAATTAATAAAGTAGTTCGAGTTTCAATTGTTAAATAAATTATATATAAGTATATGATAGTATGTTCTTCATTTTCATAATGTTTGTTCATTCAATTCCTGTTTAAATTTATTTTTCAAATTTTCTTACTTTTTTTTACTTTACACTTGTTTTAATGTGATTAGTTATTTTATTTTATACTTATTTCTAATTTCAAATTTTTGATGTCAAAGGCCATTGTCGTAATTTGGGTGTTAAGTGTTATCTCGTGAAAAATTAAAGGGGTAAAAATTAAAGCAAATAGTTCAAATTGAAAAAGATTAATGCACGATAGTTGAAAGGCAGTAAATGTAAATATGTCAAACAAAGATGGGGATAAAGACAAACATAAAGTTATTCAAGCTTAACCTTAAGATCAAAGTGTCTTGTGTTATCCAACAGATCCAAAAAAAGGAGGATCAAATTAGAGTATTCACCCCTACCTAAAACCTACCACTTATTATTTTCTTTAGTAAGTTTATATTTAAACTTACAAATAAGTAAATCTTTATCGCTTTAATAATACTCTAGAAAATTTGGATTAAAAAATGAATATGTCCTAAATTGCTTACAAAAAAGAGTTTTTTTTGGGACAAGTCAACAGTATTTGTGAAATAAATAATTAATATTTATCTTTGTCTCTTTGCTTGAGTGAAATTGTCTGTCTTTCCTTGAGTGAAATTACTCTTTTAACCAAAGGAAGATTACCTCATTTTCACTATACGAAATCAAAAACTACATTGCTTATAATTAAACAAAAAGTAATTTCCTTCCCAACAAAAAAAAAATTAATTTCGTCTAAAAGTACATAATAATTTCCCAAAAAGAATAAGTAATGAGATATATTTAACATCAAAAACTAAATTACTTATAACTAAACAAAAGAAAACAATCAAATTACCAAAATTCTAATTTCACTCCCTTTGGCTAAAGAAAAAGCAATAGCCAGTAAATAACAAAATAGTCTGGAACAATGGAAAGCCAAAGTTAAATGAAGTAGCTCAAGGATCAATTAGCCAGCCTCCACCACCTGAACGAAGAACAATAATCCCAGATCTGAATTCCCACCAATTAAATCAGTAGCTCCAATTGAAACCCAGCCCCTTTTACTCATCTAGCAAATTGACAGCGGGAATCAGAGGCTTGAATTCAGCAATGTCGTGAGCAGATTTCAATTGAAACGCCAAACAAAAAACAGAGGAAGGAATAGAACTTGAACCAAATGCTAGCAAATTCTGACCAAAACTGAAATCTTAACGAAAAATAAAAATAACTTAGAATTCAATTGAATTACGCTAGTTGCAAACCTAGTACTAAATTTGAAACTAGAAAAGGATGGGGGGGGGGGGAATATTGAAATCAAAAACAAAATTACTACCTACCTGCTTTGTACAACTCTTTCTTGCCTTGCACCAATCTTGTTTGCCCCAATTTGCACTCAGAACAAACCCTAGCCTGCTTGTAACTCTCGAATAGTGGCTTCGAAAGCTTGCCTTTAATGTCCAAATTAAAGAGAAGGAAGAAGATAACTTCCAACATTGATGTGAGTAATGAAGATGGATAGTGATGGCATTGAATTGATGAAGAAGATGAAGGGTTGAAGGGCTATTATTTTCGGGTTAAGCAATAGCAGAGTTACAAAAGTATATTACCCTTAAACTCTTAGTTAATGGTGTTAATGTCCCTCAACTTTAAAAATGAGGCAAATGCCTCTGGACTTATTATCCAATCTTATTTCTTTTTATTAATTGAAGATGTAACAAATTTAGAAAATGATATGACTTGTTAAAATAAGGTGGCTTCATTTAATGTATATTGTGTTAAATGTAAATTTTTTTTATTTCTAAAACACAATCAAATTAAATATTATCTTTGTTTTTTCTGATTATACCCCCCAAAAATAATCTTATGATTGAAGAATATAATGCATCACATTTTTTCCTACATTGTAGTGAGGCCAACAATAAAGATAGCAATACTTTTTTCCTACCCCTTTTAATATAAAGACCGGTCCAAGAGATCATCCAGACAGATCGAAGTCTTTCATTTCAATCTTATTATCTTATTTAGCTTGATAATATAACTTACAAATGGAAGCATTTTAACAGCTATTATGAATTGTTCAAAAATTGCTTTACGTACTATCAAATCAAATCATGCTGGGGCCTTGTATAAAACACCAAATTAATGTATATAATTATTTTGTATAGAAGGAGGGGGAGAATCAACTATATAGGAACCTGATTTCTAGAGCATAGCATTCGACATTTTTCAAATTTCATATGAATCTTTTTAATTAATCCTATAAATACAAGCATTTTTCTACCAAAGTATCATTTTGGTAAATTTTCAAGAAAGGTGGTAAAAATATCAAGAAATAAGAGAGTAAAAAAAAAAAATACAACAAAAAGCTGATGTGACAGTGCGGTGTGCTAGATTGATAGGAATGAAATTTCCAATTTGTTTCAAGCAAGTCTATGAAATAATTTTTACACAAAAAGAAAAAAAAGAAAAAGAATAATCAATATATCTTTTTGATAATTTAATTACCGTAATATTTTTAGAACATAAGCGTCATGAAACTATGAATTTAAAATTAAATTAAAAAAATTTAAAAGCCATGTCATAAATTGAAGAAAGTAATTGCCTTAATTCTAGATTTTGAATACAAATTACTAAAATACAATAATGATGTTTAGCCTGTTTTAATTTGCCTTACATTTAGTCAGTGAGTACAATTGTGTAAAGTAGACTATATAACTTCTTGGACAAATTATTTAATCTATTTATGCAAGAACATGTTTATATAGATTTTTTCTTTCCAAATCCTACCATGTCACAGTTTATGGAAGCCACATTATCAATTAACATAAAAAAATAAAATTAATAAAGTAACTCAATTACAATCAAGGGGTATTTACCTCATTTTTAAAGGCGAGGAACATTTTGTTACATTGACCAAATGTTCAACGGTGTGTATACATGCATACATAAATACATACATAGATATCCAGATCTATATATATATACACACACACACATGCATATATATATATATATATATATATACAAACACACACACACATATATATATGCGTGTATATCTATATATACATATATGTACATACGCATATACGTTTATATATATATATATATATATATATATATATATATATATATATATATATATATATATATATACATATATATATATATGTACATATATATATATATGTACATATATATATTATATATATATATATATATATATATATATATATATATATATATATATATATATATATATATATACACAACAACAACAACAATAACAACAACTCCCAATGTGCGTCCTACTTTCGCAGGGTCTGTGGAGATCCAGATGTAGGCAGTCTTACCTCCACCGACATATCTGCCCATAGAGAGACTGATTTTAAGCGATCCACCAGACAAGAATTTTGTGAAAACATTTGTAAAAGAAGGGTTAGAGAAAGAGAACCACTTGTATAGTAAAGCAAAGGGGGGAGGTACCATACCTTAGCAGCGATAGACAAATAATGCATCTCCCGAAGCCAGCACTACCTGCAAACAACACACAAACGCCAACCCGTAATAAAACCTACCCTGCTACAACCGAAAGACTCTATGCCGACAATGCTCCTCAATCTAAGACCTTAATTCTATCCCGCCAGAGCCTTCTATCCTGAGCCATGTTCTCCATCAAACCTACAACTTTCAGGTCCCCTCTATGTGTGTGTGTGTGTATATATATATATATATATGTTTTATGTGTATGTATGTGTATGTATATTTATGTATATTGCAATTGAGGCTAGGAAATGTAATTATTAGGCAGAAAAATTGAAGTGACATTGAGGAAGGGGCGGAATTTTCAGTGTCGCATTCGGAAAAATAAGGGACTTAGCAAAAAAGATCTGACATTTATCAGGCCATCGTTGACTCGACAGAATTTTGAAACAGGAAGATGGAACTAGCAAGGTATGTACGAACGTAGGCAATTATTTTAGGGATGGACAAGGAACATAGGCATGTGGTTGCATGATGCCAATTAAAAGTACTCCCTTTTTTGAAATTTTCCAATTGGTTTAGATATGGAACTAGCGAGGTACGCAAGCGAGTGATTACATGATGCGAACTAACAGTAGTTCCTTTTTTGAACTTGGACAATTATTGGAGATGGAACTAGCAAGGTACATAGGTAAGTGGCTATATGATGCCACCTAGGACTGGTAAAAATATAGGTTTGGATCGATTTGGGTCCAGATAAATCGGATACTCGAAAGAAAACTTCATACTCGAATCCTGTTTGGATTATAAACCAAACACTCTGACCAGACCCAGATGTCCGATGTGCCGACCCGGTTTTCCGAATGTCCGAATTTGTAATATGATTTTTGGACGTTCTGACCAAAATTTTGTGTGACCAAACCTGATTTTGCACGTGCGGACCCGGTTGTCCGAATTTATTTTTATAAAATTTTATAGAGAATTTGTACCAAAATTATACATAAACATAGTTGTTCGATATCCGAACCCAGTTGTCTGATTGTCCGAATTTGTCTGAACCCGAAATAACTTAGCAGTTCGGACAGAAACGGACATATATTTAAATTCAGACAGGCCCGATTCTCCAAATTTGAAATTCAGACAAAAAGTTTGTGACCATACTCGGTTTTTTTCCAAGTCAGATAAATTTGAGTAATCGGGTCGGACAAATTTTTACCAGTTGTGATACCAACTACATATTTGCAATTAATAAAGACATACGTACTCTATGCCATTATGGCCATCGATGTGGAGACGGCCTGACTCTTCTATACTCCCACCCAAAAGAAAAAGAATCGATGTGAGAATGGTCGTGAGATAAACGAAACCTTAACTTCAAATTCTAACAAACTTAACTAACAACTGACTTACCGCCTTTTATTTTAGCAAATATGTATATTTTTTTTGGATTTTTGGACATCTATTACCAAAATCATGTTATTATTGGCCCATAAAAGAGTATAACTCTTTCAATATATATTTTCTCTGTTCACAAAATTTAAATTCGAGATCTTATTTAAGGAAAAAAATATCAAACTATTTGAACCGACCTATATTTATGAATGTCTTTATACTTAGACTTACAATTATGTAAGTGTATGTCTATTAATTTCTCATAAATACTTTATGTCATGGCAAAGAATTCTATTATTAATGATATCAATGAGGTCTTAATCAAGTGATTAAGATTGAAATCCTCAACATATTATGTCTTAAGTTCAATTCTCCCTTCCCTCATTAGATTGTATTACCTGTGTGATTCATCTGAACCCAAAAAAAATAAAATAAAATGATATAAGCGGAGTAAAACCAATTGAACATAAGGTTGAACCTGCAAAGATGGGTGTTGTCATTAATGTAGGCGTGCAGTCAGTAACAATGTAAACTAAGGACGATGTATTGACAACCATGCCTTTAACTACCGTGCATTGATTTGTTTAATTGTCACTGTTGGACGGGCCTAATGAGATTAGGCCCGACGGCCACTTAAGTCGCCTAGGGCGACAACCCTTGCTACCCCCTAACCTATATAAAGGGGTTTAAGGGGATTAGCCTTGGCAGACGCGATGACGCGAATATTATATATGCCATATTCTTTTACTTCTCTCTCATGGCCGGGCTACCATCTATCGAGTTCTCGGGCTTAGGACGTGAAACCCTAAAGCGACTCTAGTAGCCGCTTGGTATTATTATTGGCGTGATTAGTTTTCTTTATTATCGTGGATTATTACCGACAGTAAGCTTCCGCATCCAGGTTAGTCCTAATTCTTCCTACAGTGGTATCAGAGCCTAAACTGTTCGGATTAGTTCCGATTGGAAGATTAATAATCTGCCGAAACTGATTCGTTAAAACCATGCTATTTTTTATTCGTTTAATTTGCTTAGTTTTCGTGATTATGCAAACTGCTAAAATCAGAAGCATGCTCATGTTATTATGATACCCATAACATATTAGAAACTGTAGATTTACTATCATGAACATATTAGAGTCTGCTAATCATGAACATGCTCATGTTATTATCAATCTGTCCAGATAGATTCATGCTAATATACTCAGATCAGTTCTTGTTAATATACATACAAATTACATACAGATCATAGTGATTCTGCCAAAGCATGTCCATGATTAATTCAGGCCAAAGACTGTTCCTTTTCCCTGATTCCGTGAGATACATGCATGTTTCTATTTGTTTTTGAAACACTAGATTTGATTAATCGATGCTAAGGTATTATGCTACCATGATCCATGCTATGTGCAAATTGCAAAACCGGTAGGCGTAATCTATCTCCTCAATCACTGATAATTATTAAAAAAAAAAAGTTATGTGTGAATTTATGGAGTTATATTTCGATTGATGCCAGAGATAATAAACATTTTCATGCCCAGATATATACAAAAACTGTGTTGTTTTTAAGTTTATGCAAATAGTAAATATCAAGAATCATGCCAAAGACTGAGGACCAAACACATTGATTTGTTCAATTCGACCTCAGATCTGCACCCCCATACCCAGAACCTCTCTGCCACACCAGGACCCACTGCCTCGACCCAACCACCCCACATCCGAGCCCGAACCTCTAGGCCCTCTCCCATACCCACAAAAAAAAAAAAGAAATCAAAGGAAGAGTTGAGAACAAAACTAACCTAAACCCATCAGCACCGCCGGGGAGAGGTGGCGAGTGTGAATCACACGCCGCCACGAAAACGCCTTTCGGTCGTTTTCTTCCTCCTCAACCCTTAGCCGGCCCCGATCTGCTATTCCCGTCCAAAACCAAGCCAAACAAACCTATCGCGGTCGTGCGTGTATATCACGCGCCGTCACAGTGGTGGCGCGTTGGGCGAGTGGGTGGTGTTAATCGAAAGTTTGGCAGCCGATCTACTCGCCGACGTAGATTTTGGGTTGTTTTGGTTGGTGGTTGAACCAGGGATTGAATTCAAGGAGGCGACTAGGGGGGTGTACCATCATCTGGGTGGTGGTGGTAGCCAGCGATGATGTCCGGTGTAGAAGAAGAGGCCATGGCTGCCTGGGAACCACCGGGTGCAAGATGGACGCAGGCGGTGAAGGTCTCGCCTGTGTGCCGAGATTGAACAAAGCCCGTCGAGGGATGAAGCCCGAGAGAGAGAACCTTTTTCGAAGGGTTGAACCTTGAAGAGAAAGAGAGAGCCGAGGGTCATGGGCTGCGGGAGAAAAGGCAGAGGGGTGGAGCGGAAACATGAGAGTCGTGGTTCCTTTTTTAAGAAATTGATGAAATCTCGGCTTTATTTCATCATAAAATAAAATTTTGAAAAAAAGGGGGCTGAAATTAGTTCTAGAAGCACCGAGATATGTCTCGGTTTTGGGCTAAATATTTTTTGGCCGTTTTGAGTCTTTTTAGTAGCATCTAGCCCAATTTCTCTTCTGGACCATTTTTCTGGATTGCTTTTAATGGTTTGGCATGATACAAGTTCATCATGACTAACATTGAAATTAGTTTTGATTGATTGAAATCGTCATTATATATTAATATGTTTAATGTTGCATATAAATTCGTTTTATATGTTTATGAACTTGAAAGTTTCATGTCGAATAACTAGTAAATAATCAATTGGATTGTAGATATATGAATTTGTTTCATATATAAAATAACTATGTATGTTGTAAATATGTTTTACACAAATAAGGGTCAAGATAGATTTAACTAGCTAAAGATGGCCTTTTAAGACCAACTCACTAGGCTTAAGGTGCAAAATGTGAGTTATGCCAAGCTAGTAAAGCAGTAGGAAATCTTTTTTGTAAGATTTCGAGTCCATCAAATCCCTTAGCGTTCGTTCACTTTAGACATCTGCGGGTCCATGAATATGAAAACATATCATGGAACTACATATATTCATGATATAGGTATATGTATCTACTATCCCACTGTTATTAAGTACTCGATGTGTTCATATACTTTATAACGGTAGTAGGACTCAATCGGCGCAAAATATTAAAACTCTTCGAACCAATTGAGATTATGAATATTTTCTTCGTGAAACAACATCCCGCAATGTTGATTTTCTTAAGGATGAGTTTCTTAGCATTTGGTGCAATTGAAAAGGGCCTAAATTTGTATACGTTACAATAAGACCTTCAACCACCTCTCGGTGAGGAGGAGGATTTAAGTTCTCACTAAGTCACTGAGGATGGTACACATTCCTTACTTGGTAAGAATAGTGAAGGTTTGTCTGTCAAGGAGAATGAGATTCGTCCTCAATCTCCAATTGTTGAGGAGAGTTATTCCTGAACATGCAGTTAGCCCTTATGTTTAGGATCCCACCTCCAATGGATAGTGGGAGTAATCTTTTCTTCTTAATCAGGGTTCCATACCTCTTAGAGAAAGGGGGAGAAACTCCTGGTCCCATACCTCTTAGAGAAAGGGGGAGGGATTTCTTACCTAGGCAGATAAATAATGAAGGTCCCAAGATCCCAAGGACTAAGCGTGGAGGAATTCCTCGACCTTTTTTTCAAATTGGAAAAGAAATATTCTTATGTACTCCATCGGGAGATTATGGATCTACCTTTTATCAAGAGGCGATTGGCTCACTAAATCATAAAAAGTGACTGGATGTCATTAGGGATGAGATGGACTCAATGACAAGGTTTGAGAACTCGTTGAAACTCCATTCCGATGTAAGTCTTTAAGATAAAACATCAGATGGATAGTTCAATTGATAAGTTCAGGCCCGGATACTCCTAGCTTTGGTTTCCCATTCGGACTTTGAGTTGTTCGAAATGGAGTAAAGATTATTTTTCTCAATGGTGATCTTGAGAAAGAGATTTATATAGACTAACCCATTGATTTTGTATCAAAGGGATAAGAGGACAATTTGTGTCATTTTAAAAGGTCTATATGTGATCTTAAGCAATTTTCCAGTTCTTGGTACTCTAGATTCCATGAAGCCATTTTAGCTTAAATGGTTTCAGAAGACCATTATATATGTCGAAAGATCAACATGGGGGTTACGTTCCTCATGTTAATGACATACTATTGACTAGGAACAACTTGGAGATGATTAAAACTACTAAAAGGTAGTCATTCCATATCTTTGAGACGAAGGATACGGGTGAAACTAGGTATGTCCTAGGAGTGAAAATAATCCAAAGCCGTCCCAAGAAGCATGCATCAAAGTGTCTTGGAATGATTTTGGGTTTATAATTCCTAGCCCATAGATACTCCAGTTGAGAAGGGTTCAACCTTGAGTCTTGCCCACTGTTCTAAAATAGATGACAAAATAGAGATAATGAACAATGTCCTTAAACCCTAGTATCATAGTAAGCTTAATGAAAGTCATGTTATGTACATGACTTGATATTGCTTTGCGGATAATTTGATAAGTCATTATCAAAGTAACCCAAGACTTCCTAATTGACAAGTCATCAGGAGAATCAAATGCTACCTTCGTGGTATTGATAACTCAGCATTTTGCTATCAAGGAGCAGGCCTCAAGTTGAGAGGATGCTCAAATTTTGATTGGGGTGATAACTCAGATGAGTCTAAGTTAAACTCAGGACATGTCTTCACCCTGAGTGGGAGAGCCATGTCATGGTGCAGCAAAGAAGCACAGCTGCACAACAATGTCAGCTATGGAGGTAGATTGTGTATCTTGTACCATAGAGACAAAAAGCATTGCCATTGGGTATATATATGTAGACTAACAAGGTGATTATGTTCCCTTAACTAAACCCATTCCTAGTGATGTGTCCAAAACTCATTGGTTGAGTCTGGGATTTCATAAGGTTTGGTATCTAGACATGTTCTGTTACGTGATGGACATGTTTCTTTTATGGGTAAGATGCTCATTGTTGTACATTAGGCATATTGAAATGTCACAGGCTTCTGATTGGCCTAGTCACACAGGCAGTCACCCTGACGCTTGAGTAGCGGGTAGGATGAGAGTGAATCATATTAGCACTAGGTATGCAATATTGATTACTCACACTGGAAGTGTGTGAGTGGAATGAATATAGTCGCCTTAGTAAAACTGAGGCGAGACTCGAGGGAGTCGAGTATAAAATAAGTTTTCATATTGAAGCCTTAAAAGCCGAATCTTGAGTGTCAAGACCAACATTCAGTATGTTGATCTAGTGGCTCAGGTTAGATTTTTGGTGAAAATCTAGACTGACGATTTGCATGGCATAAAGAGTGACGAACCCAGCTAAGTGGGAGCTATGTCGTGACACACATCTCATACTTTGTGTGCTTATAAGACGACCCATATGTAAGGTGACAATTGAATTCCCTATCACTTGTCACTGTGTGACCCTATGGACGATAACCCTTTGACTTAAAGCTATGATATTAAGTCGATATTAAGTCGAAGCTTAATGATGCTACTTTAATGTGATTCTCAAGAACCACGATGTATACAGTTCAGCGAGAACACGTTAGGAAAGCAATTAAGCTAAGATGAGATTTCATTAGTGTTTAAGGAAAATCTATCCACCATCACCATATCAGCCCGGGCGATTATGTTGAGAATATAATCATATGATGTATCAGGTATAAGGGAATAGAGATGCCACTAGTGATGTCTTGGGATATTTTTGGGGTATTGTATTTCATGAAAGTATTATATTAGTTGGATGGTAACTTAATACAACACTACTTATTATTTTTGGTCGTACGTCCTATTCCTGGTATGAAGTGTGAGGAGTTGTGATACATGGAGAATACGTGTTTTACGGCCTAAGTGGCCGAGTGGGAGCTGTTGGACGGGCCTAATGAGATTAGGCCCGACAGCCACTTAAGTCGCCTAGGGCGACAACCCTTGCTACCCCCTAACTTATATAAAGAGGTTTAAGGGGGTTAGCCTTGGCAGACGCGATGACGCGAATATTATATATCCCATATTCTTCTACTTCTCTCTCATGGCCGAACTACCATCTATCGAGTTCTCGGGTTTAGAACGTGAAACCCTAAAGCTACTCTAGTAGCCGCTTGGTATTATTATTGGCGTGATTAGTTTTCTTTATTATCGTGGATTATTACCGACAGTAAACTTCCGCATCCAGATTAGTCCTAATTCTTCCTACAGTCACCTATTTGTATTAATTTTTATCTCATTCACTTTTCATAAGTTAACATGTAACACCCAAATTTTGAAAATGTCCTTCATCTTTGTTATTTAAATCAAAAATAATTTAGAGATAGAATAAAAATTTGATTAAAATGTTACGATGTAAAGCAAATGGGAAAATATAAAAGAAAATGAATTTGAAAAAATATTTTTGGTTTTGATTTTTTTTAAATACATGAATCTTTTGGCGTTGGTTAATCATCAAGTAACCGGCCTTTTTCAACTAACTGCATTTAAAATCAAACTTTGTTCTCGGTTTGGTTAATTGATTTTATGATTTTTTAAATTTCAATTTTTTGGACATCCCTAATGGACGGTGGAGCAAGTATTGGGATCCAGATGTGGCATTTTTTAACTCATATTTTATACAAATTTACTAATTTCTATAATTTTCTAATAATATGGTCTTGAAATATTTTTTTACTTTTCCAAGAGGAAATTTATTTATTCTTTATAATCTGTTAAAGTTGATTAATTTTTATAGTCCAAGTTTTAATTTTTAAATAAATTGTATATAAGAATATGATAGTATGTCCTTCATTTTTAGAATGTTTGTTCATTCAATTCCTGTTTAAATTCATTTTCCAAATTTTCTTACTTTTTCTTACTTTACACTTATTTTAATGTGATTTGTTATTTTATTTCTTAGTTATTTATAATTTCAAAATTTTGATATCGAAGACCATTGTCATAATCTGGGTGTTAAGTGTTATCTCGTGAAAAACTGAACGGGTAAAAATTAAAGCAAATAGTTCAAAGTGAAAAAGATTAATGCACAATAGTTCAAAGGTGGTAAGTGTAGACACGTCAAATAAAGATGGGGATAGAGACAAACATAAAGTTATTTAAGCTTGACCTTAAGATCAAAGTGTCTTGCATTACCCAACAGACCAAAAAAAAGAGGGGGGGAATTTACCTAATGGTGTTGTTCAAATTAACATTTTTTAGTTTGTTAGTCTGCCACTTAGAGGTGTTATTTTTGTCTAACACATCTTTTGAGGGGGTCATTTCTTGTCTGTCTGTAAAGACGCTAGTGCCCTTAGTGAACTCTTTGCAATAGGGGAAAAGTCAGCTGAAGAAAGAGATGGGATTTCATAGCTTGCAAAAGAAGACACCCACAAAGGAGACTCACCAATTCTCTAAGCTTGTCCAAGTCGTCAATAGTGGAGGAAGAGGTAGGTGTCAATGGGATGTAAACTGAAGGTGGGAAAAGGAGCTTCACAAATTATAAAAGATGTCATTTTTGTGAAGGATCGAAAGAGAGTGAAGGGCTTGAGGCAGGGGAGCACTGTGCATGTTGTGTTGGTGGCGAGCTGTGGATGACTTCTTGTTTGCACTGAACACAGGTCAGTGAGTTAATCAGTTATGTAACTTGTGTGTGTTAGTTTATACTTGCAATTGGGAATGTCAAAATTTGAGGGGGGGTTCTGTTGCTGTGCTATTGAAGAGGGCTTAGGGTTTAGGTGATGAGGTTGGAGAGGTGGGGTTTGTGTACGTTTGGGTAGTTAGGGCTTGGATTAAATTGATGTATGCAATTGTTGTGTGCTTGTGGTGCTGAATGTATGATGCTCTGTACTGGTTATCCCAAATATGTGTATTGAATAACCCGGGATAACAATTAAAGTAGGGCTAGTTTAGTTGGGCAGTTGATGTGAAATGGTTTAACCCTGTAAATGCGTAATGAATATCCTAGAAAGTAAGTGTGGTGAATCCGATAATACGTATTGAGTAATTCGGGTTAACCGCTGCAGAAGTTATGTATGAAAATGTTTAGAGTGCTGGTCTGCAGTAATAGATGTATAGAATGCTTGTAATTGGGGTGGGCACGTGTAGTTAAGTGGGTCAGGGTGTGTATCTTCATTTTCATTAGTGAGCCGTAATTGCGTACTAAATAACGGATGACGTACTAGTGGATAACTCGGGTATCGGTGATTACTAACCTGGATTACCTGTAGGGCGGGGAACAATGGACAAGGAACTGTTGACAGGACATACCTAGGGAAGACAGTCTCTTGTGCTAGGTTGAATGGCGACTTGAGTTTGATAATTTGTTGGAACCCAAGTTGGTGGTGTATGTGAAGTTGTAATGAGATATTTTGGGGTGTGAATGTGGTATATACCTTGTGTGTAAAACTGTTGCTGACAAGTATGCGTGTGTTTGCAGGTGATCGTTAGTGTACAACACAATGGAAGGTCAAAATGCCATTGGAGGAAGTGGTTGTGGCAGGGAGATGACATTGTACATATGCTGGGGAGGGTTGTTAGAGGAAGGTCGTGGGGGAAAGTTATGTTACCGGGGGGAGGAAAGACTGTGTGTGGGTGAAGGAGAACATGAGTGTGCTTGAAGTGTTGCAATTAGCGGAGGAGGCAATGAGAGAGGGTCTACGGGGTTGGCAAATGTGGTATAGTTTGAAGTGTAATCGATTTGAGTTGTTGCCATTGGGACAAGATGGTGATGTTAAGAAGTTGATGAAGGGGAACGATGAGTATGCTTAACTATATGTGGCAGGGAGTGAGGGTCTGTGTGTGGGATGGCTACATGGGAATGAAGCGTGTAAAGGACAGTTGAGGGGGGTGGCTATAGTGATCGTGAGAGGGGTGGAGCAACTATCAGTACTGGTGATGTTATGCGCAGGGTGGATGGGGGAGTGCTTACAGACCACATTGTAAGGTAAGAATCGTTGATACCAACAAGCATGTGGGTGTGGGTCATAATTTGCAGTACTTACAAACAATGACTGATCACGTGTGAACTTTTGTATAATATACGGGGACGCCATGAAAGGAAATACAGGAGAAGGAGAGGAAATTGATGAGACAGCTGTAGTGGAGGAACGTACGGAGGTGATAAGGAGGTGTGTATCCTTTGATATACCTGAGGACGAATCTGGTGATTTAAGCTCCGACTCTGACGATGATGAAGCAGGGGATGGTGTAGTGTGGCCAACATCGGGGGTGCAAGCCGAGGCATACCGAAAGAGGATGCTAATATGGAAGAATGAAATCAAAGCAAAGGCTCAGGTGTTTACTTCTGCGAGTGAGGTGAAGATAAGTATTTGGAAGTATGCCATAGTGAACCGATTTGAGTATAAGTATGTACAAAATTGTCGACAACGAATTACTGTGAAGTGCACTACAGAAGGGTGTGAATTTTACATCTGTGTGAGGGGCCACCTAAAAAGAGGTGGAATGTATATGAAGGAGTTTGAACTAGGGCACATGCATAGCGTGGGAGCTTAGTGCAAAATGGCGAAGTGGGGGAAAAGGCGAATGCGAGCGAGTCTGCTTGGTACTCGCATTGGAGGGAAGGTTCGATTAAGTGATAGGTAAACACTCCTAGAGATATTGAAGGATTTATAGCTGGAGATAGGAATGAAGGTATCATATATGTAATGTCGGAGGGCCTGTGAGTATGTGCGGTTACTAGCAAACGGAAGACCGGAGGACCATTACAAGCTATTGCCCTGGATGTGTACAGCTATTGTAAGGGGAAATCTTGATTTAAAAGCATTCTATGAGCTACCGGGATCCAGGTTTAAGCATATGTTTGTTGCATATGGTGCATCATTGAATGGTTTCATACTTCAGTGTAGGGAGATGTTGTTTGTAGATGGAGCTCATTTGAGTGGGTCGTATGAGGGGACTATACTATCAGCGGTTGCACTTGATGCGGATAACCACTTGTTCAACATTGCATATGCAGTTATGTCCACGGAGAACGTCGATGAGTGGCTCTAGTTTTTGACTGTACTACGCAAATGTGTGGGCAAAATGCAACCTATGATCATAAGCGATAGGAATTAGGGGTTGCTCTTTGAGGTGCCCAGGGTGTTTGAGATTGAAAACCACAGCTACTGTTTACGGCACGTACGGGAGAACTATCTGATGTACGCGGGGAAGGTAGGGATCCGACAGCAGGGATCGAAGAACTTATTGAAGGAGGTATTCAACAGGATTGCGTACGCCCCAACAGGGGTTGAGTATGGAGTTGCAGTGGAGGAGCTGAGGAAATACAAGCCGTAGTTGGCAGCTTGGGTGGAGCGTAATGAGCCCGAACGTTGGGCGCAGTCAAAATTCACAAAGGAGATGTGAGGTATGTTGAATAATAATGTTGTGGAGAGCTGCAACAACTGGATGTGTTCATTGCGGCATATGTCAATTCCATGGCTTGTTAGTGGGCATATACAGAAGCTCGGTTTGAAAGTTGATAAGTAGAAGACGGAGCTCGAAAAGTGAAAGAATGGTAATAGGTGACAGAATTGAGAAGAAGCTGAGGAAGACACTTGCCAACATCGGTTCCATAGCAGATGTGAAACTATTTAACACAGCCCTTGGAGAGTATGGTGTGCTCCTGACGAACAATCGTAGCCTAGTGGTGAACCTAGCAGAAAGGAAATATAGCTACAAGTGGTGGCAGTTGAAGGGCCTACCATGTGCACATGCAATGGCAGTCATTGACAAGCAGAAGTTGTGGGTGTATGATTATGTTAGCGACTGTTACAAGGCGGGCAGTTAGAGTACAATATACATGAACAGCATACATCCAATGGAAACGCATGATTCTACAACTATGGATAATGCCACGGGTCTGGTTGTAGGCGGGGAAGCATTGGATGACGGGTATAATCGAAGAATCCTTCCGCCATTGAACCCACGTCCGCAAGGCAAGCCACGAAAGAGGCGAATTGAATCTCAAAGGCAAGGCATCCAGGTTCGGAAGTGCTTAAAATGCGGAGAGGTTGGACATTATAGAAACAAGTGCAGGAATCCACACACCGATTTCAATGCAGATGAGATAACTGTTGTTGTACCCGTGGAGCATTTATTTGAAGGTAACTACGTACAGGAGGCATAACATGAAGGTAACATGTCATTTCCTTACTCATATCCCGAGATAGTTGTGCCACTAATGTGGGTTGCCAACATAATTGGTTGCCTTCTGCCGGTTAATGTACATAAGTAGTAATCGTAACTAATTATTTCGCAATGCGGTGTGGTGGTACAGGTGTTCGTATTTTGGTCACAGTTGGGATGCTGTGCAATGACAGAATCATATGAATGCAGTTGGGGTTTTATGAGCTTCACTTCCCTTGCATACTGGCAGTGTTTTTGGGCTGCAAACCATTCATGTACATAAACAGTAACCTCTCATGTGTGATTTACATCGCCTGTGTATTCTAGTTGTGGTTTTTCCTTTGTTTTTCCCCTGGGTACTTAGGGGCTTTGAATTGAGATGATGATATGAATATCCCGGGATTGTATCGGGTTAAGCGGGGTATGCATACTAGCCTGTTTAAATATATATCCCCCGATATGTATATGAATTGGTGGGTGTGCACTATTGTGGTTGGAGTGGTGGGAGGGCAATTAATGTGGTCAGTGGGAGTGTGAAGTTCTAGACAGTTAGGTGGGGAAGGTGCGTGGAAGAAATGAATTTAGTGGAACAACGTTAGTGCGCATTACTTAAGGGGGCAGTATAGGGGAATTGTGAAGGGAACCCCGGGTTAGTGGGGGGTTTCCATCCAGCAACTGGAGCATGCCATCAAACAACTACCAAGTAATGGGATGGGAGACATGCATCACACTCAATGGGAGTCACCTGCCATGATGGTGGGAGTGATTATAACAAATAATGGATAGGGATGCAAAAGTCAATGTTATCTTAGAATGTACTTTCACCTAATAACATGTACAAAACATAAACTGATGCATTGGACCTGAGTAATGCCACTATTAACGGTTACTATAACTACCAATTCTGACTAGGTCGGGGTACATAGTTAACATTCAAGTTAATAACAAAAGGACCTACGTAGGTGGGGGTAGGTGTAGGTAGGTGAAATCGTTTATGACATCTACCTCTACATAAGGCCTTCATATATCACATTGCAACACCCAAACTGCTGACACACACAATATACAAAATCATTCGTAACCATTGTCTCCACTTCAATATGGCTAACCTTAATAGTTCTAATCAATCCCTACCAACCCTTGGGTGGGTTTAAGGGGCCACTTCTGTCCCCTTGACAACATCTCCCTCCAAACCTTCATTGACTTTCCTGTGTGGTTGTGGCATGATTTCATTCCATCTGAGCGGAAGAAGTTACAAAACCTACAATATTTGCTACCCTCTGGTCGACTTGTCCCCAGACAAGTCCCCCTCATCAAGGAGTTTGATCCAAACTGGCCACAGGAACGGAAAAAACAAATGCCGGCAGATGGACGCTGTTGCTTCAGTTTGGAGCATCTTTGTGAACAAGATCACGTGATGGAGGCGTATGACATCGACCCAATGCCAGCCCCAGCGTTCATTCCATAAGCTCAAAGCTAAGTGACATCGGTTGTAAATACCATCCATTATAGGGGCTGGACCAATAACACATACTTATTTGCCCTTCCACTCGGCCGAGAAGCAGCGAAGTTGAACATTATGTTGACCACCCTGAATGAGTTAAGCAGTGTCGTGTATGAAGTATCGAACGTGACAACTGAATACCACCGCGGTTTCATATCATGCATTCCACCAGTGACATGTCAAGACATACGCATTTACGTATTCCTTTCGACCCAACCTGTTCACTATGATGTCAATTACAAGGGCATATGTGGTGGTACTTACAGACACACGTGTTGATAGTCGTAATGCGCGAAGGCTTCTTAACGAAGTGCACAACCTCAACTACAACTACAGGGAGCCCCTTGGTTTTGTTGGGGGGGTCGTTATCCTCTGGGACAGCTCTAAAGTGAAAGTGTCTGGTTTCATTGGGCATGACATGGACATGTCTTGTATTGTGAAGGTACGTACCCTAGTGAAGCATCTCACACTCAGTTTGGCATTATATCCATTTAGTAAGATGTTCACATATGTATGTCATAACTTGACAACCTTTGTTCTGCAGGGCTTAATTTAAGTACCCCGTGTGTTACAGACGTTGAAACCGTTGTCAGCATATCCATAGAGAGTATAAATATCAACTATGATGACGTGGACGGTGGTGTTCATTACCGTTTGCACGTGCTCATCACATCACGCACACAACAAGGTAATTTAAGAACTTTCGTACATCCGAGTTGCAGTGGGAAGTAACGTAAGTCCATGAAAAACACTGATAGAGGGCAACCTTTTGCCCAATATATGTAACAACTTCTACAACGGATAATGTAATCTTTATCATGTATAGATTGAATTTGCCACGTTCCAAACCCGTCGTTAGCCCAGAAAATTCAGGGACTATCCTGGGATATTTTAATTACAGATTGTCAATATATCCCCAACCGTGAAGTTAATGCATGTCCCTCGTGCATAACATACGTAAAGGGCATACTGGAAACTGTTAATATGCATCCTAGGTTATATGTGTTGTAAACGTGGGATATGGGTGGTGGTGGTTTAATGAAACGCGTGCCTTGTGTAAAAGCACAGTATCATCGATGTTGTCTAATGCATCAAAGGGGGAAAGTAGGAAAAACGTTATGATATGGTTGTGGAGATTGCAGTATATGTTAGTGGGTGTTAACATAACACATGTGGCCAATGGAGTTCCACATCAAACATCACTATTGCAACCAACCACTATAAATGAAAGGAGGGATAGTATTAAGTGAGCACAATATCTCATAGACAAGTGTAATGCAGTAGCAGTACAGTAAATGTAATCCAACCACATAAATTGAATGTCATGTACTATTTTCCATACAGCTGTAGTTCATTAGCACTTGCCCAACTCTGTCCACCCTAAGGTTCTGACTTTGTGGCCGTTGTCTAATGCCTATGGTTAGGTGCAAGACGAAGTCGCCTGTGACTACTTTTGTTTGATTGATCCGAACTTCCCGGAACGGGCGAAGGAGGTGATAGACGACCTTCTACATGAGTATGCACTGGAGAGTGACTGGGTTTTAGATGACCGCAATGCCCAGCTTTGGAGTCGGGAAGAGGACATGCGCATGGATGCTGAACGTCGAGCAGAAGTGGACACGCTGCGGAAGTTACTCGGAGTTGTTGTGGTGGCAATTGCAATCCTACTTGCGTTCTGCATGCGTTAGATGTAAGCGTCAAGGGATCATGGGCGTTGAATGATCCTTTCCCCTTTTTTGAGGATGGCCTTCACTTTTGTTAACCTGGGTTATGTGTTTGGGCTGAAGTGGTCACATGGGGGTTGTTTTCTTTTTTTGCAATCGCGACCTGCCAAACCATGTACATCGAAAATATGCAGTCCTATTTTTTATCACCGTAAGTCGTGCCACCCTGGTTGTTTTTCAGGATCGCAACGTGACCACCATGTCATATGTATATAATATTCTCGGGTTGTTTTATCAAATGTAATGGTTAAATCTGGTATATGGTACGTGTGAAATGTGTATTGTATGTAAGATGTGTGTAGGCAAACTTGCAAGATCGTCCTAAAAGTTATGATATGTGAATTGCTATATTGGTTACTTTGTCCATGACACCATTAATTAAGTCGCAACTGATGTTGCACGTAAATAGTGTGTGCTTAACCAATAATAAAACAAGTAAAATTTTCTGAAAATTAACTAGCCCAACTTTGTTGACCAAACATTGGCAAAGTTAGTGTGCACTTGATTGTGATGGACGTGGTGTTAGGCGGAGCTATGTTTTGGGGAGGTCCCCACTTCATAATTAGGAGTAGATGTCTAATGTCAACCAAAAAAAAGGGGGCCCCCAACACTAATCATCATGTGAGATTAGCGGGATACTCATTCCCATTTTGGAGGAAAAATATCCTGCCGAAAACAATCCCCCACCATGAATTTACCCACTCTGGGTTAATCATATTTAATGGCCACCAACTCCCAAACCCAATTCAATGCAGCAAAAATCCCCCTCCCCACAGTTAAGCATTCCACAGAGAGGTTGGCACACCTAACCCATACCAACCACAATTAAAAACATAACCAACCGAGTTACACATACTAATGTCAATGGCTTCAGAGAAAGACACTGAGTTGGTCATATATTGCGACTGTAGTCAGGCTGTTGACATCATCCCTGCTCAGGGCGACAAATATCGGAGGCATACGGTGTGCCATAAGGTATTCAATCCATCCATAAAATTCCGTACGCTTGTGTCTGTTATTACGTCCACAAATGCGTTGTCATTTGTAGTTACATGTGCGTTTTCTATGTGATGTAGAGGAAGTGCAAGCACTTTCAATGGGTGGATGATCGTCTAACCCAGGCTGACAAGATATCTGTTACGAAACTTCAAGCAGAGAACCGATCATTATGTGATGATTTGTTGACTCCCACAGCTACTCTCTGCCGGTACATGAATGCCGAAACGGGTGTGAAGCTACTCATCAATGACGACATTAGAGGTCGATTAATGAGCTTGTGTCTATGCGTCACTGTGGTTATCGCGTAAATGATGATATTCATAGGTGTCCTCATATAATCTCATTTCCCAGGTTATGGGGTACACTTTTTTTATTTTCATCACTACGTCAACATAAGCCATTGGGGATATGTTCATATAGTTGTACTCCCCGGCTGCATATCCCAGGATATTTTGTGTCACATGCTGGAAGTTTACTCACCACTTAAGCACAAACTTCCAGTACGCGACAATTGTTATCCTCAACTTCATCTTTTTATACATCCACCTTATACAATGGTGTCCCCGACCTCCTATGCTTGTGAATAGTTCCATGTAAGCATCCCCATGTATTGTATGTATATAAGACAGGTTATCTATTCGAATGCAATGGTGTCGAGTGCGAGTATGATAATAATAGTACCATTTTGGGGCAACAAATAAATATCCCACAACATTTCCCACTCACTGTGAAAAAGGTGCAATATGGGCAGTACCCCACAAAGTGGTCAACCAACCCTAATGACCAACCCCGGGTTTGCATCAATTTCAATAGTTGGATACCTCAACATGTCAGTATCCCACTAAGTAAATGCTACTAACCCAAGATGTCGATGTGACAATAACAGGACAATTGACGTGCCCCACATCAGCATCCCACGCAATATAAGTCAATAACTCGGGTTGTGGATGTAACCACCTTCGCTCATAGACATCTAACATGTCAGCAACCTAGATAATAACGGAGACTAACCCAGGTTGTGTATGTGATAATAATGGGATCATGGACATGCACCAGTTCAGTATCCCTGCCCAAGTGCTCTAACATGGCGTACTCCACTGACAGAAGCGCAATAACTTGCCCTATTTCGCAGCTGGTGTTATGCATAGGGCAAAGGACGATGCAGGGATGTCCTTAACCCCAGATACATAGCTACTAAACCTGGGATCTCTATACGGGTAGGTCAGGATATGCTCTACATAACCCTAGAACACTTTAACCAGGGGGCAATTTCCTCAACCCCCAATGTCACTAACCAAGGTAATGTACATAACAAATGCAGTAATGTACACTACATTGCAATCCCTTATGAAGTGGCTTAGATTGGGTAGACAAAAGTTCCTCACTAACTACAGTTCAGAAGGTGCTCGTCCGATGCATTTGTGAAATACGCCGTGAATATCCCAAAAAATTGTGGTAAACAACCAAGGTTACTGATCCACAGGATGCAGGATACGATGCAATTTCTTATTAGCCTAACAAAATGAATTGCGTATCTCAAGATGTACATGAGCAGCAACCATGGGTAAATAATAATGCAGTACAATGCAACTTCTGCATGTAACCCGGTCATGGGAACTTACTAACCCAGGTTATATATATGCAGATACAATAGAGGTATACAACTGAAACAGGCCAACTCCAGTGGGTCACTGACCCATTGATATCAATACATCCACACAACCCAAGAAAGTACAACAGCCCACAGTTGAATATAGAAAAGTGATCGATGTGAAAAAATACAGAATAAATAATAACAAACCACTAACCAACAACTGAACAATGTCACCAAAGATACGCCACACGGACCCGCCGCCAATGCATACGGTGAGAACCACTAGGGGGGAGGCAAACCTACAGTTCACATGCAATCATCAATGAATTACGTGCCCGACTTTGCATACGTCACAAGATTGGATAAGTGGGAGAGAACCTCGTAGGTGTTACGGGAAATGAGTTACCCGGCCCTGGAGAAAGCTAAACAGGCACTTGTCCCTGTAATACACCACACAATCTTGGTCGAACTCGAACCCATCTGCTTTTACGGATAACAAGTCCATGAAAGCCATGACAAACACCCCGCAATCATGTCCATTGTCCAACGAAACAAACAATAATGTCACTAACCCGGGTTAAATAAGATCATGCATACAAGGTGTGGTTGCCATGGGAGATGACTAAACATACTTCCTTTGTTCTGGGCATTTGGGTGTGACGACTTCACACTGGCCTGCATCAGCATATGTGGTGGAGCGGAGGAACATAAGGACCAAAGCAATCCTCTTCACACATGCGAACATTGTCATCAACGTAAGTGAGGTAGTGCACATGTACCGAACCACGTTAGTTAAAATGAAACACACAGTTGAAGCACCAACCACAACACACATAAATGACTCATCGCGCTATCGAGAAGTTCCCGCCTACTTTTCGCCGCTGGACTGGGCAGCGAATCGTACACGAGGAAGGAACGCTCACACAAGTCCGCAACAAGTAGCAACCAGTTCCCATTAGTTGTCTCCAGTAGGGACATGAACACCTACACTCAGCAGCAGGTCATAACATGTTCATTACAGAAATCCGTCACTGTGTTTCCAATGAAAGAAGTTGGTGGTGTCTTACATAGCGTACGTTCGACTGAGGGGTGGCTTTGAAGTTATCCCATATGACGCTCGAGATACGCCCCTTGTTGTGTAAGGTCACCTACGAGACAACACAAGAGTCAGTGACATTCACTGCAGATATGAACAAGGGTGGTTTTGAGTAGATGTCCACAGTTACGGCTTCATACACTTGTGTGGTGCTTTAAAAACACTGACATCCAGCACAAGTTGGGGTAGGTCCGCTACGGCCTATGCAGGAGCTCGGTGAACATGTCTATCGCAAGGTTTCCAATACAGTACTTGCCAGACCTGTCCCTGGCCCCCCCTTTGGAACCACATGGATGAGGCCCCGTAACCAACTTACTGGCATGAGCTTCGGCAGACACTCCGACATGCCCTCCTCTCTGTCCGTCAATGTCAGCACATATGTCAACCACAAAGTAACACTGTCACGCATAGAAAACTACCACCCCGCCTCCCATGTACTTACCACTGTCTGGCGTTCGTGCGCATGCCCTTAAACCTAGTCCTAACCTTGGTCACCAATTCCATCTCCGTTGCTGACAAGGGCGCGAAAATACAACTTGCCAACACCTGCATAATACGCAACCATGAGTGACACATTTCAAGTACACAGACAACGAATAACATGCACGCGAAGTTCATCAATACCTGTTTCGTCAACTTTATCATGCTCAATTCCTCCACACTGGGGCCAATGCCTGACCCTTCCACTGAAAGTGCCTGCACATCAAGAACAGGTAGGTCCATGCTTCTTTCACTGGGGTCATCCACAGCACGTGGCTCATCCGCACCTATCACCCCTTCGTTCATCTCCTTCTTGCTCTTCCGAGCACCCAGGAGATGAGTTGGGTCAGTGAATGGGCTGCCATGAATTGCGGTCGGTTTCCGACTCCGAGGCTTCCTACTCATGCAAGCAATAATGTTGGAACTGTTGCCACCACCATCATCCCCGCACCCCACATCGTCTGCATTAGGACTCGTCCGCTCAGTCTCCTCTGGTATCTCTCCATCCTACTCCGGAATAGTCACCCTGTCTATGGACTCATCCACCGAGGGCTGGACACATGCCTCATGATCAGCGGCGACGCTGTCTGCTATAGTTGGTGGTGCATGGTATAGGGACTCAATCCCGGGCTCATCTGTCGCCTCATTATCCCCCTCGTCCGTTGAGGCATATGTACAGTCCTCGACATTTGCAGCTAAATATGCGGGTGGCGTGCACTCACCCTCCCCTGCTGCCGAAGCACCTCTCACATACATGTCCTTCGTGGCTGGACCTGGACTATTTATAGTCGCAGCTGCCTCCCCAACATACGGCCTGGGCATTGCATCGGACTCCCCAGCCTCCGGCACCGGCTGCCGCTGTTCTCATGCGGGCTCCTATGTACTCACATCATCTTCCCCGTATGGCATCGCCGCTGCATCATCCGCTCTTTTGCGAATGTCTTCAACTTCAGCAGAGGGCTGTACATGCGGCTCACTACACTGGGGGCATCCCCTACGTCATCACAACCATCAACAGGGGCTGCAGTTTCTGCCATCCTCTTGCTCTGATCATCATAAGTAGCACGCGGGATATCCACTGTTGTCTGGCAGGTTGCATCCTCATTCGTACCCTTAACCGGATTGATTTCATGCACAGTTGCTTCTCCCGCATTAGTTACTGCCCCTTCCATAGAGTCCAATCTACTCTGTACGTCTACCTCGACATCATCTCCAGGTTGATGCCGTGTATCCTGGGGCGCAGCGGGTGCTGTGCACCTCTTCAACCTAGCCTTTAACTCCTGCGCATGAATATTCTAGAATTCTAGCATTCTCGATGTATCTACATGCTTTCCTTTCTCAGCACGCAACTTCTCACGTGCCTGCTCAAGATGCTCCTCATATGATAGCACACCTTGTATTGAAGACCAACCAACTGTCAGCATATGTACAGATTACTCACACAAGGTATTGAACACACCATCCAAGCACAAATAGGCCACCACCAAACACATACAGTTACACAAATAGCTGCTAAATCTAAGTTGACCAATCTCTCCATCAAGGATATAGTCTCGGAACCCATCTGTCTTCATGAAAGCCCTAACGGTGGGCTCCAGTATCTCCTCCTCCTGAGGGCGCAACATAGGGATCATCTACAATGCTGTCAAAGTTAAGTCATAACAACGAAAATACAGTTTTGCAAGTCCTCCACCCTCGATCATTAACTTCAACCAGTGAGTATTGGGAAAATTTGCCATACCTTGGACTCTTTGATTCTATCTACGAGCTGGAACGCAATCATACCTTCCACCATGGTTGACGCTATCCCAGCTTTCCAACCGAGGGAACCTGCACTTGTCATGTTATGCAAACCTTATTGTGTGCTCATAGAGCCATACCTGTGCAAAAAAGGGTGAAACATAAGAAACAGAAGCAAATTTCAGCCATTTACTTAACGTACTTACTTCACCCCTAATGAACTCTGACCTAAATAAGCAGGGAGAATCTATTCATCTGCACAACGGAAATAGGCCCCTCTAGCTTCCGCTGCATTTCCTCTATAGCTTCAATGAGGACGCACTACACGGCTTCGGCCCACGCATATTCGCCCATTCCGCGAACGTCCTCCATGTACTTCTATACAGACCATGCAGCTCCATATGAGGTTCTCGGGAACATAACTCCACTCATCACCCTCCAAGCATATAGACTTAGCCATAGCCCTACCTTCTCCGGCTCTTTGTTCGCCTCCAACAGCTTCTTTATCACATTTATGTAGTTCCTGAACACTGGCCTCTGCCTCCCTTTCTCGCTCTTTGGGTTATCACTCTTCTCTGTCACATATTGTGCCATGCGCAGGCGTACCATCATCGCTAACTTAGTCGTAGACAAATTATCCTCACCAAACTCAACTACCTTGCTGGTCACTGGCAAACATATGAACAGGGTGATGTCATACACCGAGAAAGGCACGAGGCTCCCAGTACGTATGAACGCTTTCCTTCGCAGCACCTAGGCCTTGACTATGCAGCTATCAACACTTGCTGCATGGAAAAAGGATTATACTCCAGTATCGGCTTCAACATTATCCCCTCAATTGCTTCCTTCTGGTGTGGCTCCAACGTCTTGTTGAATTTGCATATCTTCTCCAGTGTTCACCTTCCCTTCACACTAACTGGAACTGTGCCCCTCAAATCCATTCCCTTCTTACCAAACATAAACCCATCTCCAGCTGCCTTATGTCTCCACCGCCTACCCTTCACTATGGATTCCCTCCTCCTCTTCTGACTTTTCCCCTTCCCACTACCCTCATCACTATCAGCATGTACCTCTTCCGCATCATTATCCTCGCTACTAGAGCCTCCAACAGCTTCACAACTCTCATCCATCATGGATACAGTGTCCTCTGTACTGCTCCCCATCTCCGAAGGTGCATACTCACTCCCCGATGACATTCCTCACTCCTCATCCATCAAGGAACCTTGTTGACCACCTCCATTACGTGACGATCCTGCCCCTCTATTGTTTTTCAGCAGTCCTCTTTATTGTGAACTTGCAAGATACCATCACAACAAGTCATTCCATCACCCTCAACATGAAAGCATACACACCCATATTACATACAAGTAATATGTGCTTGTTACAGAAAACTGACACTCATTTTCAAGTCACACCATCTATACATATATTCTGTGTTATACAGTCACAAATTCAGGATTAGTCACATAGACAGCCAATTTGCAGAACACTTGAAAACCTTCACCTTCCTCTACATCCAGGGTTATAGCATGCTCACCTCTAGGACACCCTCAATATACGAGACAATTCACATTACTATTATTTTAACCTGGGACATGCATTTGCATTTACAGGAATACTAATATATCAAACTTTTTCAAATGCCACTTACCCTGGGAGGGGGCTATATTTTCCAGACAATCATCCTGGATTACACACTTGTAAATTCAAGGTTAGTCACATAGACAGCCAATTTGTGGAACACTTGAAAACCTTCACCTTCATCTACATCCAGGGTTATAGCATGCTCACCTCTGGGACATCCTGAATATGCAAGACAATTCACATTACTACTATTCTAACCTGAAACATGCATTTGCATTTATAGGGATACTAATGTGCCAAACTTTTCACATGCCATTTACCCTGGAAGGGGGCTACATTTTCCAGACAATTATCCTGGGGTACACATTTGTAAATTCGGGGTTAGTCACATAGATAGCCAATTTGCGGAACATTTGAAAACCTTCACCTTCCTCTACATCCAGGGTTATAGCATTCTCACCTCTGGGATACCCTCAATATGCAAGACAATTTACATTACTACTATTCTAACTTGGGACATGCATTTACATTTATAGGGATACTAATGCACCAAACTTTATCACATGCCACTTACCTTGGGAGGGGGATACATTTTTTAGACAATTATCATAGGTTATAAGCTTGCAAATTCAGGGTTTGTCACATCTACAGCCATTTGTGGAACACTTGAAAACCGACATCCTCTACATCCAGCGTTATAGTATGGTCACTTCTAGGACACCCTCAATATGCAAGACAATTCACATTACTACTATTCTAACCTGGAACATGCATTTGTATTTACAGAGATACTAATGTATAGCAAACATTTGACACATGCCACTTACCCCAGGAGGGGCCTACATTTCCCAGACACTTATCCTGGGTTACACACTTGTAAATTCAGAGTTAGTCAAATACACAACCATTTGTGGAACACTTGGAAAACCTATACTATCCTCTACATCCAGGGTTACAGCATGGTCACTTTTGGGACACTCACATTATGTAAAATTCACATTACTAATATTATCACCTGGGATATGCATTTGTATTTACAGGGATACTAATGCACAGCAAACATTTCACATGCCACTTACCATGGGAGGGGCCTACATTTCCCAGACAATTATCCTGGGTTACACACTTGCGAATTCAAGGTTAGTCAAACACCATCCTCTACATTCAGGGTTATAGCATGGTCATTTCTGAGACACCCTTAATATGCAACACAATTCACATTACTACTATTCTAACCTGGGACATGCATTTACCTTTATAGGGATACTAATATACAGCTAACATTTCACATGCCACTTACCCTGGGAGGGGGCTACATTTCCTAGATAATTATCCTGGGTTACACACTTGCAAATTCAGGGTTAGTCACATACACAGCCATTTGTGGAACACTTGAAAAAGTTAGACCATCCTCTACATCCATGGTTACAGCATGTTCACTTTTGGGACACTCACATTATGCAAGACAATTCACATTACTAATATTATCACCTGGGATATGTATTTGCATTTACAGGGATACTAATGTACAACAAACTTTTCACATGCCACACCATTTCCAAGACAATTTTCCTCGGTTACACACTTATAAATTCAGGGTTAATCACATAGCCATTTATGGAACACAACTTACACCATCTTTTACATCCAGGGTTATAGCATGGTAACTTCTGGGACACCCTCATTATGCAAGAATTCACATTACTGCTAACATGGGATATACAATTGCCACAACTCACATCATGCAAACTAATTACCAACCATACTCAATGCTTATCCCAAATTACATGCATGAATTTTCTGGGATTTTAAGGCATACTAATTCACACCCCTCTCCTCATCCTGCACCATGCCTAACCTGAAACACTAGACAATAACAACCAGTAACTACTCACACAAATTACATCATGGTTGACCCCTTCCCTACCTCACCACCACCGATATCCATTTAGTCTATAGCCTAGGTTATCCATTATGCAATTCAGGGATGTTGTACTATGCGACCTACTTACAACCTACTCAATGCATGTCTTCCCCCCAAAATGCCCACCTTTTCTACTATAACAACAACCCATTCTCCAACTCCTTCACATTTATAAACTAACAACACCGTTCTTCATTCACTCCAAACACACAGCAAAATCCCTTTCCTCCCCTACCACTCACCAAACCAAACTGAAATTGAACATCCTCTATCACATACAACAACAATAACCACCAAAATTATATAGAATTAAACCAACAAAACCCTTACCTTTGAGATCTGAATAGCAACTCAGTGGAATTCGTCGGTCCCTCACCAAGCGAGCACCTACAAAGGAGACAATTACGCTACCTTCGTTGCTGCTCCGCTGTCGATATCAATGGCTTCCACTCCCTCCACGCCCCCTTCAACCACGACCCTTCCCCTTGATTGTTATTTGGTGGTTTCTCACTCTCGATTTCTCACTCTCTTCTCCCTCGCACCCTTCTTTAACCTCTCTCAATTCAGTTTTAAAAACAAATGACCGAAAT
>JAKOGI010000454.1:495000-497500 GCA_029747015.1 Carnegiea gigantea
CAACTGTTGGCTTACCGCTTTCTATTTTAACGAATATGTTATTTTTTTTGAATTTTTGGACATGTATTACCAAAATCAAGTTTATATTTGCTGTAAAAGAGTATAGTTCTTCCAATATATATTTTTTCTGTTCACAAAATTTAAATTTGAGATTTATTTAAGGGAAAAAAAGTATTAAACTATTTGAACCTACCTATATTTATGAATGTCTTTATACTTAGACTTACAAATATGTAAGTGTACATCTATTAATTTCTCACAATTACTTTATGTTATGGCAAAGAATTCTATTATTAATGATATAGGCAGGGTACCGATGAGGTCTTAATCAAGTGGTTAAGACTGAATCCTGAACATATTATGTCTTATGCTCAATTCTCCCTCTCCTCATTAGATTGTATTGTCTTTGTGGCTCATTTGAGCCAAAAAATAAAATAAAATGATATAAGTGGAGTACAACCAATTGGACATAAGGTCGAACCTGCAAACATGGGTATTGTCATTAATATAGGCACGCAGTCAGTAACAATGTAAACTAAGGATGAGGTATTTACAGCCACGCCTTTAAGTACCGTACGTTGATTTGTTTAATTGTCACCTATTTGTATTAGTTTTTATCTCATTTCACTTTTCATAAATTAATGTGTACCACCCAAATGTTGAAAATGTCCTTCACCTTTGTTATTTAAATAAGAAATAATTTAGAGATAGAATAAAAATCTTATTAAAATATTACAATCTGAAGAAAATAGGAAAATATTAAAGAAAATGACTTTGAAAAAAATATTTTTGGTTTGGATTATTTTTCTTTTGAAACATACATGATTTTTTGGTGTTGGTTAATCATCAAGTAATCGGCCTTTTTGAACTGACTGCATTTAAGATCAAACTTTGTTATCGGTTTGATTAATTAATTTTTTGATTTTTTAAATTTCAATTTTTGGGACACCCCTGATGGATGGTGGAGCAAGTATTGGGATCCAGATGTTGCATTTTTTAACTCATATTTTGTACAAATTTTTTAATTTCTATAATTTTCTGATAATATGTTCTTCAAACATTCTTTTACTTTTCCAAGATGAAATTTATTTATTCTTCATAATATGTTAAAGTTTATTAATTTTTGTAGTTCAAGTTTTAATTTTCAAATAAATTATATATAAGTATATGCTAATATGTTCTTCATTTTCATAATGATTGTTCATTCAATTTCTATTTAAATTTATTTTCCAAATTTTCTTACTTTTTCTAACTGTATACTTATTTTAATGTGATTTATTATTTTATTTCTTAGTCATTTATAATTTCAAAATTTTGGTGTCAAAGGCCATTGCCATAATTTGGGCGTTAAGTGTTATCTTATGAAGAAGTGAAGGGGTAAAAATTAAAGCAAATAGGCTAAAGTGAAAAAGATTAATGTGTGATAGTCCAAAGGCGGTTAGTGAAGACACGTCAAGCAAAGATGGGGATAGACACAAAAATAAAGTTATTCAAGCTTGACCTCAAGATCAAAGTGTCTTGCATTACCCAACGTGCAAAAAAAAAAAAAAAAAAATCAAACTGGAATACTCATAACTACCTTAAACCTGCCACGTATTATTTTCTTAAGTAAGTTTATGTTTAAACCTACAAATAAGTAAATCTATATCGCTCTAATAATGCTCTACAAAAGTTGGACTAAAAAAAGAATATTTCCTAAAATGCTTACAGAAAAGAGTTCTTTTTGTTTGGATCAGTCAACAATATTTGTGCAATAAATAATTAATATTTATCTTTCTCTCTCCCCCATGAGTGAAATTACTTTTTTAACCAAAGAAAAGATTACCTTATTTTCGTTATACAAAATGAAAAACTACATTGCTTATAATTAAACAAAAAGTAATTTCCTTCCCAACAAAAATTATTTTCATTTAAAAGTATGTAATAATTTCCCGAGAAGAATAAGTAATGAGATGTATATAAAATCAAAAACAAAATTACTTATAACTCAACCAAAAAAAAAAAAACAATCAAATTACCAAAATTCTAATTTCACTACCTTCGGCTAAAGAAAAACCAATAACCAGTAAACAACAAAATAGTCTAGAACAACAGAAGGCCAAAGCTAAATCAAGTTCTTCAAGGATCAATTAGCAAGCCTCGACCACCTGAGCGAAGAACAGTAATCCCACATCTGAATTCCCACCCATTAAATCAGTAGCTCAAATAGAGACCCAGCCTATTTTACTCATCAGCAAATTGACATTAGAAATCAGAGGCTTGAATTCAGCAACGTCATGAGCAAATTTCGATTGAACCGCGAAACAAGAAGGAATAGAACTTGAACCAAATGCTAGCAAATTCTGACTAGAACCGAAATCTTCACTAAACAAAAAAATCAACTTAAATTCAACTAAATTACACTAATTTGTAAACCTAGTTCTAAATTTGAAACTAGAAAAGGACAGGAAAAAAGGGAACATTGAAATCAAAGGCTAAATTACTGCCTGCCCTGCTTTGG
>JAKOGI010000454.1:502500-535000 GCA_029747015.1 Carnegiea gigantea
ACTCTGAGGAGCTGTTCTTAAGACCTATTGCTATGATGTTACTCAGAACTGTTCCCAGAGCTGTTTCTGAAGTACTCCATGTCTTTGATGTGCTTTAAGTTCTTTGCCATTCAGCTGTTCTGAGGAACTGTTCTTAAGACCTGTTCTCGACCATGGTTAATCAAGCAATTTTAAAGTTTTCCAAATAGTATTTGGAACCTGTTCGATCAACACACTCAAGTGTATATTACATTTGTGTCTGTTATCATCAAAACCTCACATTACATAAGGATGGGGTCAACAATGTCCCAATATTGTCAACAATTTCTCCCTTTTTGATGATGACAAACCAAATGACCATATTGACATAAAAGACAGAAGCAAGTTTCAGTCAAGGTAAATCGATCATGGTCATGCCCATCTTCCCCCTTTTTAAGAAGTCAACTGAAGTTAGGTCAAACTAAAACGATCATGGTCATGCCCATCTTCCCCCTTTTGACATAATCGAAAAAGGGTGGTCAGGTCAAACAAGAGAAGCAGGGTGTTTGCAGTCACCACCACTTGGGTAATGGAGGATAAACAACCTGCGATACACTCAAGTATATGGTACGGTAATGATATTATCCATCTGAGTCACGCATAAACAAATAACAATAAGAAGACAAGCATGGCACAGCAGTACAGTAGATCCAACCAAGATTAGCATAAACCATTGCCAGTCACAAAGCACAACCAGATAGTGAGAAACAGTTGTTGAGAATAGGGTGAAAAATAAAGGAAGACAGAATAGGGAAGGATCAGGGGGTTGAGCTGATTCAGGGTGGAGGAGAAGAGAATTTGGTTGTGAAGATGGAAAGAATCGACATTAGATCCTCATAGCACTTGGCATTGAGAGCCTTCTCCTCAGCAAGAGCAGCTCTAACCTCAGCGAGCTCGATCTTTAACTGTTTTTGGTCCAGAAGCAAGGCATCAACAGAAGGCTCACTCGAGGAAGAACCAGGAACAGGGGTAAAGGGTGTTCGAGGCCCCTGTTTGGAACCAGCAGTCTCACCCTTTGCAAGCTTGAACCCACAACTAATCAGGGTGCTATTACCTATCTCATCTGTCAATTGCACCCTGACTCCTTCTGTAAAGAAATCCCAAAGTGCTCAAAGACCGAAGTCAGGAGAAAACCATACCCCAGGTCATGTTCTCTAGCCGCGTTGGCAATGTGGGAGATATGACTGATCATGATGGCTGGTAGGTTGATCTGCTCTCCCCAGTCCAGAAGATCGGTAAGGCACTGATCCATTGCATCTGCAAGGTTACGCCCTTAGCCCCGGGGGATGATGTTTTTGATGATAAACCAGAAGAGCAACCGGTGACAAGGTGTCATCTCTCCTTTCTTGACTGACCTGGGTGTTTTCAACCCTAGTTGTTGACTCAACCTTTGAGTCAATTTGAGCAATCTTTTAGCTCCGAGCACTGTCTTATTTTCCCTCACATACACCCCAAAGCCCTCAGCAGGAACTCCTAGAATTTCTCCCAATTCCTTAGCATTGAACCGCAATCTTTTCCCATTGACCACACTTGTCACCACACCATTGGTGACATCATAGTTGGCATAGAATTCTGCTAAATCAGGTACTGAACACCCTCTCTGGGTGTTTGCAAAGAGGTCTAACCAACCCTGGGCTGTAAGTTTATCCAAGAACATCTCCAGACCCTAATCCTGAACATAAGCAACTTTTACAATTTTGCCCCGCACCACACTCCTTTAGAGAAAATGGGCAACTTTGGCTACTGTGGTCATGGTTGTTTTGACTTTCTTGGATTTGGGTTCATCAGGCTTTGCTTCTATGGGCACCTGTTGGAAAGCAGTCTTTCTCTTTGATGAGGCTCTTTTTGAGGAAGGCTTTACCGATGGAGCAGAGGCAGGCACCTATTTGGAAGCAATCTCCTCAGTTTCAAGCACCTGTTCTGGTACTTGTTCTGAAACAGCTTTCCTTTTGGTTTGGGTGTTCTGGGTTTTTTCTGATGGAGACTGGGTAGATTCTTTGGTAGGTTTGGCAGAGGCTTTTGTAATAGAAGGTTCAGGTACTTATTTTGGCTAAGAAGAACCAGAGAGTGAACCAGAACTGTGGGTTCGAGGTCTACGAACAGGTGTGAAAACAGGTTTGGAAGTGGTGGTTTTAAACCGACGTCTAGGCCCCCATTCATCCGGTCTAGTTTTCTGGAAGGGCTGCGGTTGGAGAACCTCTATGGTTGAATCAGATCCATCACTGTTAGTCTCCTCAAGGTCTTCCACTCGATCCAAATTAATGATGGGGTCATCCATTCTGTCAAAGAAAATGAGTGCAGACCCCGTTTGGGCTTTACCCAATTCATAAACAGGTTCAGGCCCTGGTCATGTTGTGTCTACTTCAAGAACATCATCAGACATAGCTTGACCCACATTGGTTTCAAGAACACCCTTAGACTCAGTAGGTTCTATGTTAGGGTCGAACAATACCAAATCCCATCCAAATATAGGAGGAACATCACCCAATTTCAGCCCCACCGTTCGCAAGTCTAGACACTTCAAAAAACCAAAAATTGTAGAGTAAAGAGGCAAAGGGGGTAGAGAATTGAACCCCATACCTCTGAGTGGCACTGGTGCTGCAGCCGCCGACAAGGGCAAAGATGTGGGCATTGGCAGAGATGCCATGCGCGTGCGCTTCGAGACTGGAAATTAAGAGGTGATGGTGCTGCGTTTCTCAGAGGTGAAGGAACTACTGCGGGAGTTCGCCATTGGTGGTGAAGAGAAGCTTGGGTTTTTTGAGAGATTAGGGTTTTGGTTTGAGTGAGAGAGGGAGATTGAGAGAGATTTTTGGTGGCTGATGAGCGACGTGAGTAGGCAAGGGAGTTAAGGGGTCAACTGGCTTTCAACCGGAAAAGAGGAGCATTAAGTCTCCCAGCCACGCACGCTTCAAAAAAAATTCTCAACAACGGAATTAACTACCTGATTCGCACAAAGTGACAAACAGTGGCCATACCTGATCTTGGTGCTTGTTTCTGCGGTCAGTTGTTTGGTAACATGGGATAATAAGGGCAATATCATCAGACCTCAATGAGTGTCAACAAGTTGTATTCCATACATGTGCTAAATATAGCACCAAGTTTGACTGCAACCAATAATTTTAACAGGTTTGACCTGAAAAGCCCTTTAACTAGACAAGCATTGGGGGTTAATTAGGCATTATCAAGTCATTTTAATCAGACCCAGTTCCAATCTGTTCTTCTCAAACTGTTCTCTATTCAGTGCCTTGGTAAAAATATCAACAATTTATTTATTAGTGGCACAGCAATTCATTGAAACCAAGCCTTTTTCAACATTGTCTCTCAAAAAATGATGACAAATGTCAATATGTTTAGTCCTTTTATGTTGACAAGGGCTTTTGGAAATATTAATTGCACTTGTATTATCACAAAAAATGGGAATGCATCCCGTGTCAACACAAAAATCTTTGAGTTGTTGCCTTATCCATAATAATTGAGCACAACAAGAAGCAGCTGCAGCATATTCAGTTTCTGCTGTGGACATGGCAACTGAGTGTTGTTTCTTGGTTGCTCAAGATACCAAACAGGGTCCAAGAAAATGAGCCATACCTGAGGTGCTTTTTCTATCAACCAAGAAACCTGCATAGTCAGCATCAGCATATCCAACAAGGTCAAAATTGCATCCTTTAGGATACCATAAAGCCAAATCAGGTGTATGTTTTAGATATCTAAGAATCCGTTTAACAGCCTTTAAATGTGATTCTTTAGGCTTAGACTAAAAACGGGCACACAAACCAACACCGAAAACAGTATCAGGTCTACTAGCAGTTAGGTAAAGAAGCGACCCTATCATGCCCCTATAGGATTTCTCCTCAACTGAGGGACTCCCATCATCCATTACTAATCTAGTTGAACGAGAGATTCGAGTATCAATGGGCTTAGCCGATTCCATTCCAAATCACTTAAGTAATTCCTTGACATATTTTTGTTGATGTATCATGGTGCCGTTTGAAGTTTGCTTGATTTGTAAGTCTAAGAAAAAATTAAGCTCACACATCATGCTCATTTCAAACTCACTCCTCATCATTTTTGAAAACTCTTCACATAAATCATTGTGCGTTGCACCAAATATAATATCATCGACATATACTTGGACAATTAATAAATGTTCCCCCTTAGATTTTAGAAACAAGGTATTATCAACCTTGCCTCTTCTAAAACCATTTTCCAATAAAAAGTTTGACAAACGTTCATACCAAGCTCCAGGAGCTTGTTTTAAACCATAAAGCGCTTTGTCAAGTTTAAAAACATAGTTAGGAAGTTCTTTACTTTCAAAACTAGGGGGTTGCATCACATACACCTCCTCTTTAAGGTATCCGTTGAGGAATACACTTTTGACATCCATCTGATAGAGTTTGGTCTCCATGTGGGCTGCAAAAGCTATCAAGATTCGAATGGCCTCAATCCTTGCAACAGGTGCAAAGGTTTCTTTATAATCAATGCCTTCTTCTTGGTTGTAGCCTTGAACCATCAGCCGAACCTTGTTCCTGGTGACTGTTCCGAACTCATCAAGCTTGTTTCGGAACACCCACTTGGTGCCAATGCTTGATCTGTCTTCCGGCTAAGGTACAAGATGCCACACCTTGTTCCTTTCAAACTGATGAAGCTTCTCTTGCATTGCTGTAACCCAATCTGAATCTGCAAGAGCTTCATTAACATTTTTAGGCTCAATATTAGAGAGAAAAGCATAAAAAGCACAGAAATTTTTAAGCTTGGATCTAGTTTGCACTCCTATATTAATGTCAGACAGAATTTGATCAAGGGGGTGCGAACTTTGATGCTTCCATGGTCGTAGAGTAAGGGGGTCCACAGACACGCTTTCTACTCTTGCTGGAATACTCGGCGAAATAGGTTCAGAAACTGTTTCCGGGCCTGTTCTGGAGCCTGTTTCTAAGCCAATTCTGGAAGATTTAGGCTAGTTTTGATCCAGACTGGGTTTAGCAATGCTTCCCCCTGTCTGATTCGGACCTTGCCCTCCTTCCAAGGAAACAGCTCCCGGTTCTGTTCCACCCTCGAAACTCTTACCTATCTCATGTGTGAGCAATGAGTCTTTTCTAGCTAGGCCCAGTTCAAACTCTGCATCCTGTGCATCATCCTCAACAAGAGAGTTAGTTTCATCAAATAACACATGCACACTCTCCTCAACACACAAGGTTTGTTTATTAAACACTTTGTATGCTTTACTGTGTGAGGAGTAACCAAGAGATATCGCCTTATCACTCCTTGGATCAAATTTTCCTAAGGCATCCTTCCCATTATTATGCACAAAACATTTACAACCAAATACTCTCAAGTGCGTAATATTGGGTTTTCTACCCTTGAGAAGCTCATAAGGAGTTTTGTTTAGAATGGGTCTGATCATGCATCTATTTATAATGTAATACGATGTGTTCAAGGCTTCGGCCCAAAAGTTTCTAGGAAGACCACTAGCAACAAGCATTGTTCTAGTCATATCTTCTAGAGTACGATTTTTTCGCTCTACCACCCCGTTCTGCTGGGGTGTTCTTGGGGCTGAAAAGTTATGATCCACACCATGCTCATTACAATAGTCAATAAAGCTTGAATTTTCAAATTCTGTACCATGATCAGACCTTAGGCAAACCAATGAGTGTCCTACTCTCTTTTCAACCTTTTTAAGAAACGCAAGAAATTTTTCAAATGTTTCATCTTTAAAAGCCAAAAACAAGGTCCATGTGAAATGAGAGTAATCATCCACTATCACAAGCATGTACCTCTTCCCACCTCGACTTGTGATCCTCATAGGACCACACAAATCCACATGTAGCATCTCAAGAGGTTGGGTAGTGCTAACACAGTTTTTCAGTTTAAAAGAAGTTTTGACTTGTTTACCCCTGGCATAAGCGTCACATACCTTGTCGTCATTGAATTTGATGGAAGGTAGGCCGACTACTAGGTCTTTAGTAACAAGTTTATTTAAGAGTGAAGACTTGCATGACCTAGTCTCTTGTGCCAAAGCATAACATCATTATTTAAAGCACTTAAACAAGTCAGATTGTTTTGGGGAAGTGAGAGAATACTTACTTTATACACATTTTTGTGTCGCTTCCCCCTCAACACAACATCTCCTGTGTTGATATTAACAACCAAGCATTGTTTTGAAGAAAACACCACTAGGTTATCTTTATCACACAGTTGGGATACACTGAGTAGATTATGTTGTAAACCATCCACCAGATATATATTGTCAATTGAATGGGGGAGTGACTCACCTATCTTATCTATACCGACAATTGTCCCTGATTTACCGTTTCCAAATGCCGCACTCCCTCCATCAGAGGCTGTAAGTGAGAGGAAGTTTGATTTTTCACCAGTCATATGACGTGAACAACCGCTATCCACATACCACAAGTGGTTGTTTGCTAAGTTGTTTGCTCAGTTGTTCCCCCTCACTTTAGCCTGCAAGACAAATTAGGGGTTAGTTTTGGGAATCCAGATCCACTTGGGTCCCATTCTTTTAGACGTGCAAATCTCATCTTTTCTAACCCATATTTGTTTTACATGAATCAAGTTCTTTTCCATGGTATACCTTCTTATAGGACAAGTATACTGATAATTCCCTGTTTTACCACAATGAAAACAAACAATACTTTCAGGTAATCCCACATATTTTCTATTAACAGGGTAAACGGTGTGCTTAGTCACAAAGCCTAATCCTCTTTTGCCTCGGTTAAAGTGAGTGTTCAGCCAATTCAGTGCCTGTGAGGACCTGTTCCAGCGCCTGTTTGTAGTAAGGTTTGATTCTACTTGTTTTAATTTTTTAAGCAATTTACTGTTCTCAATAAGCAGGGATTCAACCTTCTGTTTCAGTTCAAGGGACTCATTTTCAAGCTTAGTGAAGTCAGTAGCAAAAGCTTCTTCTTTCATACTTAAGATCTCTTTGGACTTATTGAGGTCTTATTCTTTATATCAATTTCAATTTTTTCACTTTTAAGGATTTTGTTTTCATGCTCTAATTCTCTAATATCCCTTTTTAACTCAGAACATACATCCTTTAACATGCAATTTTCAGAATTAATAGCATCACACTCATCCATCAAAGTGAATAATAACTCTTCAAGTTTTGCTTTATTTAGACCACGTACCTTATCCTTAAGTTGAGCTAAGCTGTCCAGAGGCTCATCATCTGAGTCAGAGTAACTTCTGGCCATAAAAGCTACAGTAGCATCTTCTTCTTCAGTCCCTTCCTCGTCCTCGGTAGAATCACCACAAGCCGCAAGCATTGCCCTTGAGAAACGCCTGGCTGAACTGTTTCCAACCTGTTTCCTGGATTGTTCGGGCTCTTGTTCCTCTTTCAGCAAAAGGCAGTTTTTCACAATGTGATCAAGCTTACCACATTTGAAACAACCTGAAAACTGTTCTCTATCATTGTTCCTCGACTTGCTGAAGTTTTTCTTCTTAGCATTTTCCTTGGCCTTCTTGAAAAACTTCTTGAATTTTCGGGTGATCATAGCCATTTCTTCATCATCAAGATCCGAGCTATCCTCCTCCATGACTTTTAGAGCAATTCCTCGGTCCTTCTTGGTCTCCTCTTTTTGTTGAGAATTCCTCCTAAGCTCATAGGTTTGGAGATTGCCAATAAGCTCATCCAAGGTAATCTTTTTCAAGTCCTCGGCTTCTTGAATAGCCGTGACTTTGGCTTCCCAAGAATGAGGTAAAAACCTTAGGATCTTCCTCACCAACTCTTCAGTGGTGAAGGACTTTCCTAATGACTTTAACTTATTTGTTATATAGGTGAAACGGGTATACATATCCATCACTGTTTCACGATCACCCATTTCAAACAATTCGTATTTTCTCATAAGTAGCTCAATGCGTGATTGCTTCACTTGATTTGTGCCTTCATGAGCTACTTGAAGGGCGTCCCATATGTCCTTGGCTGACTCACACTCAGAAATGCGAGTGTACTCATCCGGTCCAAGACCAAAATACAGGAGTTTTTTGGCTTTGGCGTTTTTCTTCATCATCTTGAAGTCTTCAGAATTGAACTCTTCAGGCTTTTTGTGAACTTTGCTTCCATCTTCGATCACTTTTGTGGGAATGAATGGTCCACTCTTGATAAGCATCCATAACTCGTAGTCCTCAGCTTGAATGTAGTTTTCCATTCTATTCTTCCACCAACTATAATGTTGACCATTAAAGTATGGTGGTCGAGTTATGGATTGCCCCTCAAGCATGCCATGTGGTGTACTCATGTTTAGGATCTCTCAAGATGTTAATCTTTCTAATGAGAACCTGCTCTGATACCACTTGTCAGATTTGAGAGTACACGAACACAAGAGGGAGGCTGAATTGTGTTGCCAAATTTTTGCAATTTTCTGGGAACAGGCTTAGACCTTGTTCGGACGAACTGTTTATAAAGTGCTCAGAAAGTGTAAAACAGCGAAAATAAGTAGAAAAGTGTGAACACCGAATTTTTACGTGGAAACACCTCGAGCCCAACCGAGGCGAAAACTACGACCTACCGCAGTCGGATTTTCACATACTTCCACAATACGGGCTAAACACGTTACAAAGGTAACCTTCTCTGTTACAATTGCAACACACGTAACTGTCTACCCTTAGACTAGTTACACACCACGTCCTAGTCTCCCAGACTTGGACACACTCACGTAATCGTCTCCCCAAGACGAATTACACACGTCCAAAGCCTCCCTAGGCTTGGACACACTCAACTCTCACTTTGATGAAAGAAGAGAATAAAAAATACACCTCACTTTTGTGCTTCTAACTAAGCGAATGTAAGGTACAATTTTGCTCCTAGTATGCCAAGGAAGATGACTCAATTTTCACACACACTTTGATGGTTTTTCTGAAAATATGATTTGCAAGTTAAATTCCTTGAAAAACTGTGTAAGAAACCCTTTGAAAATTTTATGTGAAAACCGTGTAAAAAACTTATTTTCATGTGGAGGTGGAGGAGCTCCTTAAATAGTAGAAGGTAACAAGATCCTTGTATGCTTGAGCCGCAAGGATAAGATCTTTGTGCAGCACAACAGATTATGGGAAGCCACGAATATTTTCAGTAGCCAAATTCCAAAATTTCTCATCTTCTTATTCATATTCCAAAAATAAGAGTTTGGTTTATTTTGTAAAAGATTCCCCCTAAAAGTTAGACTCAAAATCTCCACAATGTATTTCAAAGCCAAAAAATAACTTATCCTGGGTTTAATGATAACAGAAAATATATCTCAAATAATTTCAAAAACTGTCAGCCTAAGATTTTAGAAAAATTGTGAAAAAATCATTTTGGCTTGAAAACAGTCTGAACCCTGATCTCAGAACTAATCTGAGACAGTGTTCTTAAAAACCATTCAAAGTAAATGTTAAATCAAGATCTTCCAAGTGGCATATTAATAAGAATCTAAGAAAATAAAACCTATAACAGACCAAGACTTTTGTTGAATCAACCGGACAGCATCTATAGGATTTTGACTTGTCACTCCAATGCTGTGATGTTACTCACAACTGTTTCCTAAGCTGTTCCTGAAGTTCTTCATGTCTTTGATACGCTTTGAGTTCTTTGCCATTCAGCTGTTCTGAGGAACTGTTCTTAAGACCTGTTGCTATGATGTTACTCAGAACTGTTCCCAGAGCTGTTTCTGAAGTACTCCATGTCTTTGATGTGCTTTAAGTTCTTCGCCATTCAGCTGTTCTTAGGAACTGTTCTTAAAACCTGTTCTCGACTATGGTTAATCAAGCAATTTCAAAGTTTTCCAAATAGTATTTAGAACCTGTTCGATCAACACACTCAAGTGTATATTATAGTTGTGTTTGTTATCATCAAAACCTCACATTACATAAGGATGGGGTCAACAATGTCCCAATATTGTCAACAATATACATGTGTGTGTGTGTGTGTGTGTGTGTGTGTATATATATATATATATATATATATATATATATATGTTGTATATGTATGTATGTGTATATATGTATATGTAAGGGTATAAATATTGCAATTGAGGCTGGGAAATGTTATTACTGGGTAAAAAATTGAAGTGACATTGAGAATGAGGAGGAATTTTCAATGTTGTATTCGGAAAAATAATAGACTTAGCAAACAAGGTCTTACATTTATTAGGCCATCTTTGGCTCTACAAAATTTTGAAAAAGCAAGATGGAACTAGCGAGGTATGTACGAATGTTGGCAATTATTTTAGGGATGCAAAGGGTACATGGTCTTGTGGTTACATGATGCCGACTACAAGTACTCCCTTTTTTGAACTTTGCCAATTGGTTTAGAGATGGAACTAGCAAGGTAGATAAGCAAGCGATTACATGATGCCAATTAACAGTTGTTTCTTTTTTAAACTCTGATAATTATTTTACGGATGGAACTTGCAAGGTGCATAGGCAGGTGGCTACATGATGCCAACTAGGGCTGGTAAAAATACGGGTTTAGGTTGACTTAGGTCCGAAGAAATTGGATATTTGGACAAAATCTTCATATTAGAATCCTGTTTGGATTATAAATCAAACACTATGACCAGACCTAGATGTCCGATGTGCAGACCTGGTTTTCTGAATGTCAGAATTTGTGATGTGATTTTTGAACATTCTGATCAAAATTTTGTATGACCGAACCTAATTTTTCACATGCGGACCTAGTTGTCCGAAATCGTTTTCATAATTTTTCTAGGGAATTTATTCCAAAATTATGCAAAAACCTAGTTATCCGATATCCGAATCTGGTTGTCTGATTGTTTGAATTTCTCCAAACCCGAAATAGTTTAAAACTCCGGGCAGAACTCGATCGGTATTTAAATTCAGACATGATAGATTGTCCAAATTTTAAATTCGGACAAAAATTTTTTGATCATGCTCGGTTTTTTCAAGGTCAAATAAATTCGAGTAATCGGGTCGGACAAACTAGTGTCAGTCCTACTGCCAACTAATAGATTATCAATTAATATAGACACACGTGATCTATGCCATTATTGTCGCTGACGTAAAGACAGCCTGACCCTTCTCTACTCACACCCAAAAGAAAAAAAAAATGGAAGTAACAATGGTCATGAGACAAACCAAACATTAACTTCAAATTCTAATCATCTTAACTAGCGACTGGCTTACAACTTTTAATTTTAGCGAATATGTATTATTTTTTGGATTTTTGGACATGTATTACCAAAATCAAGTTATTATCGGCCCATAAAAGAGTATAACTCTTCCAATATATATTTTTTCTGTTCATAAAATTTAAATTCGAGATCTTATTTAAGGAAAAAAGTATCAAACTATTTGAACCGACCTATATTTATGAATGTCTTTATACTTAGACTTACAAATATGTAAGTGTACGTATATTAGTTTCTCATAATTAATTTATGTTATGGCAAAGAATTCTATTATTAATGATATAAGTAGGGTGTCGATGAGGTCTTAATCGAGTGGTTAAGATTGAGATCTTGAGCAATGTTATGTCTTAAGTCCAATTCTCCCTCCCATCATTACATTTTAGTACCACATTGTGGCTTTTTTGAACCAAAAAAATAAAATAAAATGATATAAGCAGAGTACAACCAATTGGACATAAGGTCGAACCTACAAAGATGGTTATTGTCATTAATATTTTTTTTTTTTTAACAATGGTAAAGAGAAACTTCGTACGTTAGGCACCTCTTCTCACAAGAGTACGCCCAACTACATCCGCAGTCATAATAGCACCAAGTACAGGGGAAAAGCCATTATCGGATGAGAAACAGTCCATGACCATGTGACCAAATTTGGACAGCCAATCAGCAGCTATATTTGCCTCTCGAAATATATGATGAATTTGGACGTGTGTCATTTGCAGAATCCAAGTACGTACGTCTTCAAGGATTGTAGAAATTTTCCAAGGTACTCCTATTTTACCTTGTACTGCCTGAATCACTGTGCGGTTGTCGCCTTCAATATAGAGTTTGTAGAAGCCAGCCTGGGTAGCCGCTTTGATTCCATCTCGCAGGGCTCTTGCATCGGTAACGATAATTGATGTCTGCCTATAATTTGCTACTTCGACTTTGATAACTTTACCAGTCCAACCTCATAGGATATAACCTCCTGTTGCTGCTGAGTGACGAGAGACCCATCAAAATTGAGTTTGATGAATCCTGGAGGTGGAGGATGCCAACGAACCAGTTGGGGGGTTTTTGTGGGGGAGAAAGAGCTTCCCCATTGAGAATGATCATCGCCCTGCAAGTGCAGATTCTCTATTCGGCATAAGCCTTTTTGGCCCTAATTATACATCTAACTGGATTAAGTACTTGGTTCTCAAATACAACTGCATTTCTCTCTTTCCAAATGCTCCATGCAAGGAAAGAGAATTTCTGTAGCAACTTGTCAAGAGCATCAATTATTTCCTGCCAACCGATGGGTGAGTATTGCACCGGGAACCAGTGATGGTTATCAGCTACTTCCCAGACCTTTCGTGTTATCTGGCAGTCACATATTAGGTGTTCAATTGATTCTATTTCGCTTAAGCAGTTTAGGCGGACGGGGTCTAGATTAATACCCCGTCGAAGCAAAATACCTCGAATAGGGATTGCCTTGTGACATAACTGCCAAATAAAGATTTTAATTTTTGGCATAGTATCAATTTGCCATATCCACTTAAGTGGCCATTCCGATATATCATTTATATCTTTATCATATGCTATCCAAGTAGCCATTTTAGTACTGAAATTACCCGAGCTATCTAATCCCTAGCAAAATTGCCAAGTTTGGCATATACTGGAATAGCGATCCCTTGAATTTTGGAGACAATAGGGTGATTGCCCAAAAAAGCATTAAGCTTGGCAAAATTCCAAGATTTGTCATGTTGAATGAATTCAGATCCTTTAACTTGTGGGTGAGTGACCGTGTCTATATCTACTTCTAGTATGTCGACGAGGTTACTATTTTCTACCTAATTATCATGGCAGAAAGAGATGCTCTCACCATCCCCTACTTTCCAAATTATACCTCGATTGATTAGAGCTCTACAACTAAGTAAGTTCTTCCAGATTGGTGAATCTATAGATTTTCTTGCATACGTAAAAAAATCAGTTGTATGTAAGTATTTTTCAACCCAAAGGCTAGAGGAGTTAGTAAGTAACTTCGAGGCTAGCTTGCATTGGAACACTTTATTAACTGCTTCTGTTTTCCTTAATCCTAGTCCTCCTCTATTCTTTGGTAGACATAGTTTATGCCAGGTAATCAGGGGAAGCTCTTTGTCTGCATTCGTATGTTTCCAAAAAAAATCCCGGCTAATTTGATCCATCTGTTGACAAGTTGTCCTTGGTAGCTGGAAACATTGCATCGTATGTGCCGACAGTGCTTCTAGATGCGACTGGATTAGTACTGCTCTGCCCGCTTTGGATAGACAGTATGCTTGCCAACCTTGGAGTTTTGAAGTGGCTTTATCAATGATTCTTTAAAGGTAACCTTGCCAGGTCGAACCTGGAAAAGAGGACATCCAAGGTATTTGCCTAAACCGGTTCTGTGCGGTATATTAAAAATACTCGTAACTAATTGCTTCTGCTATGTGGGGGCATTACGAGAGAAGGTAAGGACTGACTCATGGTATTTAATTAATTGACTTGAAGTGGAACAAAAATCATCCAAAAGATTTTTCAATGCCCTACAGCTGTCGACATTAGTTCGACAGAACAGGAGGCAATCATCTGCAAAAAACAAGCCAGGAATTTTACAAGATCTAGGGCAAAGTTTAATGCCTATACCTGATTTGTGTTTAGCTGCTGCTTTTGTTAGCCATAAGCTTAGCACCTCCATACATATTATGAAGATGTATGAGGAGAGAGGATCTCCTTGACGAATGCCTCTGGTTGACGTAAATAAGCCCGTAGGCTCCTCATTGATAATCACATAATAAGAGACTAAAGAGATACATTCTTTGATCCAGTTAGTCTATGTGGGATGGAAGCCTAATTCCTGAAAGCATTTCAGAATGAAGTCCCATTCCATTCTATCATAGGCTTTTTTCATATCTAGTTTAATGGCTACCCAAGCATCCTTGGTCTTTAAATATTTAAATTTATGCAAAATCTCATGAGAAATGAGAATATTGTCATGGATGGATCTGCCTGGAATAAAGGCACTTTGCAATAGTGAAATTAATTTGTTAAGCAATGGTCTTAATCGGTTAACAAGAATCTTAGCAATGATCTTGTAGAAGGTAGAACATAGACTAATAGGCCTGAACTGATTTGTTTGAGTTGGATTATCAATTTTTGGAATGAGCTCTATAAAAGTATGGTTCAGTTCTTTTAGGATCTTCCCATTTCTAAAAAATTCACTGATACTATTGAGTAGATCTTTCTTAATAATGTACCAATAGTTTTTAAAGAAGCCTGCACCGAACCCATCAGGTCCTGGTGTTTTATTAGACTTAATGCTAAACACGGCGTTTTTAACTTCCTCCAAGTTAGGGAGCCTGATTAGTTCATTGTTCTCGTGGTATGAAATTATAGGAGGTAAGCCGAGGTCTGCTATGTATCTTTGGCTATGATAACTTGATTGAAACCTTTTGGTGAAGTTAGAAATGAATTTGTCTGCTATCGCTTTGTGCTCATCTATCCATACACCACATTCATCACGTAACTTGACTGTAAGTTTCTTTTTCCTTGAGTAGTTAGCTCTTCGTTGGAAGAAGGTGGTAGTTCTATCTCCATTGATCAGCCATTCTTTTCTTTGCATTTTGCCCCAATATTTTTAGTTAAAAAGCATCATTTTTTGTCTTTGCTTTAATAATCGAATTAACCATGAATTTAGCCAAAGACTATCCGGATTTTCGATTAGTTGCTCCTCTACATATTCAATCTTTTGCGTGTTCTTTTTTAGTTTTTCATGAAAGTTGCCGAAGTGGGTTTTCGCCCAGGTTTTAACTTCAATCTTAATGCCTTTGAGTTTTTTCGCAAAGTTGAACATATTCATTCCTCGAACATTTGAGTGCCAAGCTTTTGTTATAATCGTATCAACTTTGTGGTATTTGCACCAGAAATTCTGAAATCGAAAGGAAAACACTTTGTGCTTGGGAATTACGATGTTTGAAGAAACAATGATAGGTCTATGATTAGAGCATGTGAAGCTACCATGTTCCTCTACGGCGTTAGGATGCAGGGTAGACCAATCTCTTCTGGGTATGGTTCGATCCAATCTTTCATAAATTAGTTGAGTGTGTATGTTCTTTTTCCAGGTAAAGATGTTGCCCTTAACGGGGATGGAATCCGCATCGATCTCTGTAAGAAAGTGATTGAGTCTTTGAAATTTGCTCCTGGGGAATAATTGTCCTCCTTTTTTTTTTTCCTTCTGGGCTACCCAGTTCATTCAAATCACCCATTAAACACTAGGGTGTATCAAATACTGTGTTTAAATGGGTAAGATGTTCCCAGAATTGGTCTTTATCTCTGATTTGGGCCGGGGCATATGTACCTGAGACAATAATATTTTGGTCTTTTTCGGGATCATGGACCAACATATGGATTGCCCTTGGCTCCTTTAGAAGGATTGATGCATGAATGTTCTCGTTATTCCATAGTACTGCAATTCCCCCCGAATGGTTATGCGGTAAAACATAATCATAGTGGTCAAAACCCATTTGAGGGAGTATTTTAAGGATGTTCTTTTCATTCGCCATTGTTTCCAACAGAAAGATGATATCTGCCTTATAAGTTCTTGTTAAAAAATGGACTTCCTTAACAACTTGTGGCTTTTTTGCCCCTTGAGTGCTCCAGCTAATAATTATCATTAGAAACTAGCAGTGTGCGGAAATGGTTCTCGCTCCATTCTTATGTAATTGGGTCTCAGATGAGCGCACAAGGAGTTGCTCATGTCCTGTATACTATTAAATATCTCATAAAGCCTCGGGTGTTGGCTTTTAAGCGATTATCGTGCCAAAAAGGTAGTCAACGAAGTTTGAAGAGGTAGGGAGCAATGAATACAAACCGTAGGAATGATACAACCATTATTAGGCGGGTAGCAATAGGCCAGGGCGGAGGATCGGTTGATGTTAGTAGATAGCTTCTCATGCAAGTGATCTGATAGGCGTGTATACGTGTGGTGCAAATGGGCATAACGATGAGTGATTTGTTCATTTTGGTCATATCAATATTGCCTACTTTGTGCATACCACCTATCTTTTCTCATTTCATTATAGATTACCGTTGTTTCTAACACAAATGATTTACACAATAAAATGAGCTTTCGAATTTTTCTTGGCCCGAAGGCAGTCAAAACATTAGCCTTGGAAGGGTAGCACCCTTCACTTGCTTGCAAATAATTCAAGTCTTCAATATCATTGAATTTGAAGCTGGGAACCCATGTAGAGCTCTTGTTGTGCACAATGTACCTTTTCTAGTAAGGAAAAACAGCACTATGATGACTATTTCGGGCATTGTTGGGACGAAATTCTAATGTACGTATACAATGTTTCTTCTCAAAAAACACAATATATATATTCTGGGCCTATAGGCATTTAGTCTAATAGCCTTAGAAGGGTGTAACCCTTCACTCGCAAGAATAGTTTTATTATCTTGATTCTGTGTCCATGAGGGTAGTAATGTTCCAGCATTCCATACATTATGGTGCTTGCAAATTCCCTGTCCACAAAATAAATGTGCATCAATCATAAGATCGATGGGGTTGGCAGAATTCATGCTTGAGCATTTAAGCCACCAAAAGAATAATCGAACAAAATTCATGGTAAGTCTGCATATTAGTGCCATATTCAGCTGTGGAGTCTCAGGCATGGTGGTTGTCTTCATTGACTTCTTTAATGGGTGAGGGACTAGGCCATAAGTACAAGCACTTAGGTTACTCACCATTGCTAGGGGCAACACTAATGCTGTTGTACATCGGCAAATCCAGCATCCACCCATTTGAGTACAACACAAGATAGGCACATAGGAGCAGTGGAAGAAATAAATTTCCAAACCATAAAGATAACCGCATGTCCATTTGATGTAAATAGTCTAAAAAAGATGAATACAATTAACAGAGACTCCCCTCCATATGCATAAGTCGAATGCATCCCAAAAGCTAAGTACTGTCTACATGCTGGACATGATAACATGCAGTACAAGAGTCAACAAAGCAGCATTAATACGGAATGTTAAACATGAGGTACAACTAAAAAGGCAGGCAAAGCATCTCCAGTCACTGCCAGAATCCATAAGTAACAAGCTGTAGATTCCAATCATAGCAAAAAACCATCCCAACAGTTTTCAAGTAATAGATCTAGGAGTGGGATGTGCACTCCTCTCCTTCTTCAACTCTCTTCCTCTTGGATGAGTCTGTGAGACATTTCCACATCCTCGATATTTTCGAGGTTGAGGGACATATCTACATTTTCTTCTTCATCCATACCTTCATCGTCCCCAGCAACCATAGCCACCAAATTGTCATCACTAGGAGAGCCTTTATCCTAGCTCTTCATGGATGTAAGGTTAGCTAACACAATCCCTTTGGTGATGCTAGGGCCTGGGGCAGTCTGGGTGGGAGGGCTAGGAGGGTCATTGGTAGGGATTGGGGGGTCCCGAGGCTTGAGGCTAGACTCTTGCTTGTGGCGAGGCCCCAAAGCAGGTCGGAATCTCTTTTTTGGGGAAATAGTGACCCAATTTTCAGAGGAAGAGAACTGAGGGTTAGCAGAAGAATAAGCCCCTTAGAGGTAGAACTTGTAACACCATCCTCAAACCTGTGGACCACAACTTGAACTTTTTTCTGGATAGGAAGTTTGGGGCAGCTGTCAAGTTGGTGAGATTCCCCACCACATAAGGGACATACTTCATGGAGTCCTTCATAGATGAGAGGAACTCTCATGGATAGCCCTTCCCTAGCAATGGTGAGGCTTCCCGGGAGGAGGTGAGTTACATCTATATTTAGACAGACACGAGCGAATTTACCCTTAAGCCTGAGAAGGGTATTTTGGTCTACTCTGACCATGGTTCCTACAGGCTTGAGAAGTTCAGTGAGAGATGTTTGGTCCCAGAATTCCCAAGGTAGCCTCGGCACCCTTACCCATTGGTCAATTCTATCAATGCTAGTAGTATAGGAGTTAAAGAAAGGGATCCGCTTCTTAACAACAAAGTTAAGGCCATTAACATGCCATGGTCTTTGATCAAACACCAACATTCTATCTTCAGCAGTAGCAAATCTTAGCATAAGCCAGTCATTACCCGCATCTGTGTAATCGACTTGCCCTTTCACAAAGTACCAGTCTTTTTTGGTTTTATGAATAATGGTAGGAATAGGGATAGGATCCCCCCATATCTTCCCAATTAGACAACAAGCTAGTAATTCCTCCAAGTGGCGGGGTTGAGATTCAGGATACCCTTGGTGGCCTGGTTGGGTCTTTTGGTGGCGGGGGGAGGTCTGGTCTACGGGAATGATCCCTGAAGGGTTACTTCCGGGAAGTTGAGGACAAAGTTCTGGCTTAGGGGGTGTTGAATTCCAAGAGTACACAACCACAAGAGGGGGTGAATTGTGGTGGCCGATTTTCGCTAAATAACTGACAAACAGCCGTAGCACTTGATTGCAGAAATTGTTCGTAAATCACAAACAACCTTAAGCCTTGTTTGCAGCGGTTGTTCCCAATTGGTTCAGTAGCGAAATTCAAAGTAATAAATATGGAAATAAAGCACACACAATTTTTACGTGGAAAACACCTCTAGCCCAACTGAGGTGTGAAAAACCACGACCTACCTCGTGCAGGATTTAACCACTTCACTAACGGGCTGAAAACGTTACAAAAGCAACACTCCTTGTTACAACTTGTAACCCACGTAACCTTCTTCCCTAAGACAGGTTACACCCCGTCCAATCACACTATATTGGACACGTCCAAAGTCCACTCGACTATGGACACACTCACTCACTTTCTGATATGAGAACAGGGGTACAAAACACCTTACTGGGGGTGCTTCTGACTTAAGCAGATATAAGGTACAATGAAGTCCTATTATGCCAATATATTGAAAGCTCAGTTAAGCACAAGCCTGTCACGGTTTTTCTCTTTGAAATGCAGCTTTGGGAAAGCTCTTACTTCTTGTGTAAAAACCGGATATTTAAATGGGAGAGAAGATTTCATTATTTAAACACACAAACCCAACGGCTAATACTTTCAAAAAGGATAACAAAATCTTCTAATATTAGCAGCTTAGGGAGTTTCTTCAAATAAGATTCCCAACAGCCAGAGAAGATAAGATTTTACTAAAATAAGGGAATTTGATTTTTCAAGGGATAAAAACTAATTACCCACTAAATATAGCTGTGCAGATTTAGCCCCAAAAAAAGGATAAAGATTTCGGTTCCAAATTTGAAATCAATCACGGCCTAAAAATAAGGGATAAGAATTTTGAAAAGAGATCCTTAGCAAAAACAGTTTTGTAATCTTTTTCAAATCAAAAATAATCCTTTTTAGAACTTAATTAGTTAGCCTAGGATTTCATAAAAAGATCCTTTAGAGCTGGCACCCAACCAAAGGAAATTTACTGGTAAAACAGTCATTCGAGGCTGCTGCAGTTTCAGGAACACCTTAGGCACCCTGTTTGCAGGGTTGTTTGGAAATTGGTGTTCTAAAGCAAATGTCAAAAACCGTTTTAAGAAGTGTTAAATTGAGACTTTCAAGATTGGCATATTAACAAGAGTCTAGAAGATAAAAACTAAACCAAACCAAGACTTCTTGTTGTAGGAATCGGTCATCTTATCAAGAATAAATATGCTGCTCCAAACACCTTGGTCACCTTGATTCCTCGGGTGATCTTGTATAGCTGAATGTAAGAACTTGTTCCTTAAGACTTAACCAACTGTTTGGCGAGATTTGTTGTTTGCTGATCTTGTATCACTGAAGCTTGGAACCTGTTCCTAAGACTTGTTCTCAACATTTAGCATCCAGGTTAATACGAATATTACAAACAACAGGGTAGGCCCTGTTTGGAGAGCTTGTTTGGAACAACATTACTTAGACAAATATGTTACACTTGGATTTGTTATCATCAAAACTAAATATAATTATACAACAAATTCCCCCTTTTTGATGATGACAAACCAAGTGACCATATTGACAAAAATTAAAAAAAAAACTTTAAAACTTTAAAGAATGCTGATAGGGATCCACACTAGGTGCTAGGTCATAGAATAAGTCATATGGAAGTCATATAGCAAGTCATATGGAAGTCATATGGTCAGACATCTTCCCCCTTTTGGCATCATTAAAAAGCATAAACAACGGGCAATCACATGGTGTTGGCAACAACAAGAGATTTCATTAACAGCCCAGAGATATACAATACCAAACAAAAATATAAAGGGAGAGGGAAGAAAACATGAGGAAACATCCGACAGAATTAGGGAGCAGTGGGTGATGGTGACTGTGGAGAAGGGATTTTGGGAGCAAGAGAAGAGAGAAGGGCCAGGAGGGCTTCATGGCGTTTGGCAGAGAGGGCCTTCTCTTCATCTAAGGCAGCTTTGACAGCAGAGAGCTCTTCCTTGAGCCGAGAATTATCTTGAAGAACATCCTCAAGTTTCCCTGAGGAACGGCCAGGAACAGGGCGAGGTGGTCTGGTGCCCTGTTTGGAGGCAGAGCCCACGGCCAAAGCATAGCCACACCCCATAAGGGTGTCAGTCCCTATCTCATCAATGATTTAGACAGCCACCTTCTTTGTGAGCTCTATCCCAAAATGTTCAAAGACCTTCGTCAGCAGAAAGCCATATCCAAGATCATGTGCCCGAGTAGTGTTTGCAATACGCGCAATATGGCGAATCATAAGGGCAGGAAGGTTAATGGGTTCCTCCCTGTCCAATAGATCCAGCAGGCACTGATCTAGGGCATCAGCCTGATTGCGACCCTGATCCCTTGGAATTATGTTCCTAATAACGAACATGAAGAGCAATTGATGCAGGGGGGTCATGTCACCCTTCTTCACAGAGGTAGGTGTTTGCAGACCCTGGTTTTGACTTAACCGCTGTGAAAGCTCGAGCAGCCTGGCTGTCCCTAAGACAGACTTATCCTCCCTCACATACACATCAAAACCATTTGAGGGGACACCCAAAATGTCACCCAGAGAGCGGGCATCAAATTGTACTTCTTTATCACCAATGGTGCTTGCCACTGCTCCTTCGGTGACAGCACAGTTGGCGTAGAATTCAGCCAACTCTGGTCCAGAACACCCCAATCGGTGTTTGCAAAGAGATCTAACCACTGCTGGGCTCTCAGTTTCTGCAGGAACACCTCTAACCCATGTTCCTGGAAAAAGGGAACTTTCACTATCTTCCCCCTCACTATGCTGCGCTTGAGCAGATGCGCAACCTTGGTAGAAGAAGGGGAGGTAGTGGTCTTTTTCGCTCTTTTGAGGGGAGGAGCAGAAGAGGTAGTCTTAGGTGTAGCTGATTTGGAGAGAGAAGGTGTGAAGGTCTTCCTCTTGGGAGGGGCTGTTGGAGGAGAAGACTTAATGGCAGGGAGAGTGGTTTTCTTAGGAGGAGCTTATTCTTCGGAGGACTCGGAGAACAACGGGGTCCCTTGTTTAAAGGGGGTGTTCTCAGAATCAGAATCCGAGAATCCCGCAGAAGAAGAAGAGGAAGAAATTTCCTCAATAACTGGAGTGGAAGATTTTGTGGTTCTAGGAGTGGAGTAGAAGGCAATTCTTGCAGATTTGCGCGTAGGCTTAGCAGATTTTGGAGGAGAGGGGGCTGAGGCTTTTGAGGGTTGAGGCCTTGTTTGTGGCCTTGGTCTAGGCGTTCTGCTATGCCTAGCCACCATCTTAACCCTTTTTCTTTTCTCTCCGGTTTGGAAGACCGGAGTGGCTAACTCAGGCTCAGCAGGGGAAATGTTTCCACCATGGCTTCCCCCTGTTTCCAAGGATCTCTCCTCAGAACTTCCCCTCATATCATCCCTTAGGTCCTCCTTACACACAAAATTGAGGGATTCAGACCCTGTTTCAACAACTGTTTCCTTTTCAGGGACCAGCCCAAAAGAACAGGGCTCAACAAACTCAGAGAAGTCGACAGGGGACTCAAAGACTTCATCTTTAGACCCAAGATTTTCACCAGATTCCCCAACTTGGGCAGAGTTCTTTTCAGAAGGGGGGTAAACAGTTGATCCCTCAAATACCACCAATTCCCAACCAAAATTGTAGGGAATGTCTTTCAAACCAAGCCTACTGATTTTAGTCCGACACTCTTCAAAAACCGGAAGGGTTTGAAGCTAATTGGGCGAGGAGGACTAGAGGGTTTACCTTCTAGAATCTCCATTAAAAACGGTGTGAAGACAACAAGGTCAGGACTTGTTCCTGAGGCTGATTCGAATGGCTTCCTTCCCCTGATTGAAGAAGCAGAACTTCCAAAGCCTTCGATTGAAGCCATTTGAGCAAGAATTTGAGAAGGGTTAGGGTTTGAGAGAAGGAGATTTGCCGGGTACTCGAGAGAAAAGAGAAAAGATATAAGAGAGATGTAAAGATTGGCAAATTTAAAGGGTGAGAAGACGGCAGGATCTTTTAAAGATCTTCCTGTTACAACGGGTGTTTGCCATAAGTAGCCGCCACTCTATCCTCGGGAAGGCGTGTAATTTAAAACATTTAAATACTAGCTACACGTATTTGACAATCAAGGAACATACCTGTTCTTGCTGCTTGTTCTTGAATACGAATCATCGGTAATAAGAGTAACATGCCCAATCATGTTGGCTTTTAACACGCATCCGCATTCTGCAACCTATATATATATTCAAATAGCACAAAGATTCGACTGCAAACATTGCTATGGACAAATTGCATCCGCAGCATATAAGAGTTGTGAACAGGGGGAGAGAACAGGTTTCTTAGGTTGTTTTCACCAAACCTAGTTCAAGTATATTTCTCTCAAATTGATCTCTACCTAGTGCCTTAGTGAATATATCAGCAATTTGATTTTCTGTGGTACAAAAATTCATTGAAATCAAACCTTTTTCAACATTATCTCTCAAGAAATGATGTCGAATGTCAATATATTTTGTTCTTTTATGTTGACACGGATTTTTGGCAATATTAATTGCACTAGTGTTATCACAAAAGATAGGAATGCATCTAGTGTCAACACAAAAGTCTTTAAGTTGTTGTCTTATCCACAGCAATTGAGCACAACATGAAGCAGCTGCAACATATTCAGCTTCTGCTGTGGACATGGCAACTAAATGTTGTTTCTTGGTTGCCCAAGATACCAAACAAGGTCCAAGGAAATGAGCCATACCTGAGGTGCTTTTCCTATAAACCAAGAATCCTGCATAGTCAGCATCAGCATATCCAACAAGATCAAAATTGCAACCTCTAGGATACCATAGAGCTAAATCAGGTGTATGCTTTAAATATCTTAGTATCCGTTTAACAGCCTTAAGATGAGTCTCTTTAGCGCAAGACTGAAAACGGGCACATAAACCAATACTGAAAACAATGTCAGGTCTACTAGCGGTGAGGTATAAGAGTGACCCTATCATGCCTCTATAGAGTTTCTCCTTAACTGAGGGGCTCCCATCATCCATTACCAACTTGGTTGAAGGAGAAATGGGAGTATCTATGGGCTTGGTCGACTCCATTCCAAAACGCTTAAGTAGTTCCTTGATATACTTTTGTTGATGGATCATGGTGCCGTTTGAGGTTTGCTTGATTTGTAAGCCTAAGAAAAAGTTAAGCTCACCCATCATGCTCATTTCAAACTCACTTCTTATCATTTTTGAAAAATCATTACATAGATCATGATGAGTTGCACCAAATATAATATCATAGACATATACTTGAGCAACCAACAAATGTTCCCCCTTAGATTTTAGAAACAAGGTATTGTCTACCTTGCCTCTTCTAAAATCATTTTCAAGTAAAAAGCTTGACAAGCGTTCATACCAAGCTCTAGGAGCTTGTTTTAGACCATAAAGAGCTTTGTCAAGTTGAAAAACATGACAGGAAATTCATTGTTTTCGAAATCAGGGGGTTGTTTGACATGCACCTCTTCCTTAAGGTATCCATTTAGAAATGCACTTTTTACGTCCATTTGATATAGCTTGATCTCCATATGGGCTGCAAAGGCTATTAGGATACGAATTGCCTCAATTCTAGCAACTGGTGTAAAGGTTTCTTCGTAATCAATCCCTTCTTCCTGATTGTACCCTTGAACCACCAGCCGTGCCTTGTTCCTGGTGACTGTTCCTGACTCATCAAGTTTATTTCGGAACACCCACTTGGTTCCAATGATTGTTCTATCTGCAGGTCGAGGTACAAGGTGTCATACTTTGTTCCTTTCAAATTGATGAAGTTCTTCTTGCATTGCTGTGACCCAATCTGAATCTGCAAGAGCTTCATTTACATTCTTTGGCTCAATGTTAGAGAGAAACGCATAGAATGCACAAAAATTCTTAAGCTTTGACCTAGTTTGCACTCCAGTATTAATATCAGACAAAATTTGCTCAAGAGGGTGTGAACGTTGGTGCTTCCATGGCCGTGGAGTAAGTGGATCCACAGACACATGCTCTACTCTAACTGGAACACTTGGAGACTCAGGCTCACAATCAGTGTTCGAGCCTGTTCCTGAGGAACCTAACTGGTGTTGTCCTGAACAGGGTTCAACGGTGTTTCCCTCTGTTTGATTCTCACCTTGCCTGTCGTTCTCAGAAACACCTTCAGGAGTTGTTTTCTCTATGGTGTTCTTACCTTGTCTATCTTGGAGCAACACTTCTTTTTGAACAAGACCTAATTCAAATTCTTCCTCCTGTGCATCATTCTCACTCAACGAGTTAGATTCATCAAGAAGCACATGCACACTTTCCTCAACACTTAAGGTTCTTTTGTTAAACACTTTGTAAGCCTTACTGTGAGAAGAGTAACCAAGAAATATTGCCTCATCACTCCTAGGATCAAACTTTCCTAAGGCATCCTTCCCATTATTATGCACAAAACACCTACAACCAAATGTTCTTAGGTGCATAATGTTGGATTTTCTGCCTTTGAAAAGTTCATAAGGAGTTTTGTTCAAAATAGGTCTGATCATGCATCTATTTATAATGTAACATGAGGTGTTCAATGCTTCTGCCCAGAAATTCCTAGAAAGACCACTAGCAATAAGCATTGTTCTAGTCATGTCTTCTAGGGTGCGATTTTTGCGCTCAACCACCCCATTTTGTTGGGGTGTTCTTGGAGCTGAGAGGTTATGATCAACACCATGTTCATTACAATAGTTAATAAAACTTGTGTTTTCAAATTCAGTACTATGATCAGATCTCAAGCTAACTAAAGAGTGTCCTACTCTCTTTTCAACCTTTTTGAGAAAGGCAATAAAATTCTCAAAGGTTTCATTCTTGGATGCCAAAAACAAGGTCCAAGTAAATCGAGAGTAATCATCTACTACGACAAGCACATACCTCTTCCCACCTCTACTTGCTATCCTCATAGGACCACACAGATCAATGTATAATAATTCTAGAGGTCGGGTAGTGCTTACACACTTTTTCGATTTAAAAGAAGATTTGACTTGTTTTCCTTTTGCACAAGCTTTACATACCTTGTCATCATTAAATTTGATGGAAGGTAGTCCAACAACTAGGTCTTTAGAAACAAGTTTGTTCAGAAGAGATAGACTTGCATGACCTAGTCTCTTGTGCCAGAGCATTATATCATCATTCAAGGCACTCAAACAAGTCAGATTGTTTTTGGGAAGTGTGCAAATACATACGTTGTAAATATTTTTGTGTCGCTTCCCCCTTAATACGACATCTCCTGTGTTTGAGTTTACAACCAAGCAACGTGTTGATGAGAACACTACTAGGTTGTTTTTATCACACAGTTGGGATGCACTAAGTAAATTATGCTTCAAACCATCAACTAAGTATACATTTTCAATCGAGTGGGAGTGGGACTCACCAATCTTACCTATACCGATAATTGTCCCAGACTTGCCATTTCCAAATGCCACACTCCCACCATCCGAAGCTGTAAGTGAGAGAAAATTGGATTTTTCACCAGTCATATGCCTCGAACACCCACTATCAACATACTACAGCTGCCTGTTTTCAAGGTTGTTCTCTGGGCTGTTTGCCAGGTTGTTCCTTAGCCTGTTTGCTGGGTTGTTTGCTGGGTTGTTCTCTCTCACTTCAGCCTGCAAAACAAATCAAGGGTTAGTTTCGGGAACCCAGATCCACATGGGTCCCATTCTTTTAGACAGATAAATCTCATCTTTCCTAATCCAGATTTGTTTTACATAACCTTCATTTCTTTTAATGGCATACCTTCTTGAAGGACAAGTGTATTGATAGTGACCCGTTTTACCGCAGTGAAAGCAAACAATGTTTTCAGGTAATCCAACATACTTTCTGTTTGCAGGGTAAACGGTTTGTTTGGGCTTAAATCCTAGTCCTCTTTTGTTTTGGCTGTGATGAGTGTTTAGCCCCTCCAATGCTCTTGAGGACTTGTTCCAACGCTTGGTTGTGACAAGCTCGGTTTCCAGTTTTTCTATATTAGCATGCAAGCTCTTGTTCTCCTCGAGCAAAGACTCAACCATTCCTTCCACCTCAAGGAGTTTTCCTCCACTCGAGAATAATCTCCCTCTTTTATAAAGAGGTTTTCCTTGAGCATGTTAATATTTTCATATAAGCCCAGTTTTTCATTTTTAAGGGTCTCATTTTCAAGCTCTAGATCACGAACTTCCTTTGTCAAATCAGCACAGGTATCCATTAAATTGTATAGAAGTTCTTCTAGAGTTGCTTTATTAAGACCACGTACCTTGTTCTTAAGATCAGTTAGGCTGTTTGTTGACTCGTCATCTGAATTTGTATCACTTTGCGCCATGAGATCTACAGCACCTTCTTCAGTTTCAGTTTCTTCATCCTTGGAAGAATCACCCCAAGCAGCAAGCATTGCTTTTGAGAATCGTTTTCCCAAACTGTTTACACCTTGTTTCCTGCCTTATTTCCTAGGGTGTTCGTGCTCTTGCTCTTCTCGAAGTAGTGGACAGTTCTTCACAATATGATCAGATTTGCCACACTTGAAACACCCAGAGAACTGTTCTCGGGGGGGGTTTCTGCCTTTGCTGAAGTCCTTCCTTTTATTGTTCTCTTTTACTTTCTTGAAGAACTTTTTGAATTTCCGAGTCACCATTACCATCTCTTCTTCTTCAAGATTTGAATCATCATCTTCCAAGGCTTTTAAGGCAAGCCCTCGGTCTTTCTTAGCCTCCTCCTTCTGTTGAGAGTTTTTTCTCAGTTCATACATTTGAAGATTTTCGATCAGCTCATTTAGGGTGATCTTGTTCATGTCTTTGGCCTCCTGAATGGCTGTCACCTTGGCTTCCCATGAACGAGGTGAAATCCTTAGGATTTTCCTTACCAACTCTTCAGTGGTGAAGGATTTTCCCAGAGATTTTAATTCGTTTGTTATGTGGGTAAAGTGAGTATACATGTCCATCACATTCTCACGATCACCCATGTCAAACAGCTCATATTGCCTCATGAGTAGCTCAATGCATGATTGTTTAACTTGACTTGTTCCTTCATGAGCTACTTGCAAGGCATTCCATATTTCCTGAGCTGACTCACATTCTGAAATGCGAGTATATTCATCGGGTCTTAGGCCAAAGTATAATAGTTTCTTGGCCTTGGCATTCTTTTCCATCTTCTTGTAATCCTCAGCATCAAACTCTAGGGGTTCCTTGGGAACCTTCTTTCCATCTTCAAGCACTTTCGTGGGAACAAGGGGCCCATTCTTGATGAGCATCCATAACTCGTAATCCTCTGCTTGTATTTAGTTCTCCATCCTGTTTTTCCACCAACTATAGTATTGGCCATTGAAGTAAGGAGATCGAGTAATGGATTGACCCTCAAGTATCCCTTGTGGTGCACTCATCTTCATGGATCTCTCAAGGTGTTAGCCTTTTGAAAGAGAACCTGCTCTGATACCACTTGTTGAATTCCAAGAGTACACAACCACAAGAGGGGGGTGAATTGTGGTGTCCGATTTTTGCCAAGTAACTGACAAACAGCCGTAGCACTTGATTGCAGAGACTGTTCGTAAATCACAAACAATCTTAAGCCTTGTTTGCAGCGGTTGTTCCCAATTGGTTCAGTACCGAAATTCAAAGTAATAAATGCGGAAATAAAGCACACACAATTTTTACGTGGAAAACACCTCTAGCCCAACTGAGGTGTGAAAAACCACGACCTACCTCGTGCAGGATTTAACCACTTCACTCACGGGCTGAAAACGTTACAAAAGTAACACTCCTTGTTACAACTTGTAACCCACGTAACCTTCTTCCCTAAGACAGGTTACACCACGTCCAATCACACTATATTGGACACGTCCAAGGTCCACTCGACTATGGACACACTCACTCACTTTCGGATCTGAGAACAGGGGTACAAAACACCTTACTGGGGGTGCTTCTGACTTAAGCAGATGAAAGGTACAATGAAGTCCTATTATGCCAATATATTGAAAGCTCAGTTAAGCACAAGCCTGTCACGGTTTTTCTCTTTGAAATGCAGCTTTTGGAAATCTCTTACTTCTTGTGTAAAAATCGGATATCTAAATGGGAGAGAAGATTTCATTATTTAAACACACAAAACCAACGGCTAATACTTTCAAAAAGGATAACAAAATCTTCTAATATTAGCAGCTTAGGGAGTTTCTTCAAATAAGATTTCCAACGACTAGAGAAGATAAGATTTTACTAAAATAAGGGAATTTGATTTTTCAAGGGATAAAAACTAATTACCCACTAAATATAGCTGCGCAGATTTAGCCCAAAAAAAAAGGATAAAGATTTTGGTTTCAAATTTGAAATCAATCACGGCCTAAAAATAAGGGATAAGAATTTTGAAAAGAGATCCTTAGCAAAAACGGTTTTGCAATCTTTTTCAAAGCAAAAATAATCCTTGTTAGAACTTAATTAGTTAGCCTAGGATTTCATAAAAAGATCCTTTACAGCTGGCACCCAACCAAAGGAAATTTACTGGTAAAACATTCAGTCGAGGCTGCTACAGTTTCAGGAACACCTTAGGCACCCTGTTTGCAGGGTTGTTTGGAAATTGGTGTTCCAAAGCAAATGTCAAAAACCGTTTTAAGAAGTGTTAAATTGAGACTTTCAAGATTGGCACATTAACAAGAGTCTAAAAGATAAAACTAAACCAAACCAAGACTTCTTGTTGTAAGAATCAGTCATCTTGTCAAGAATAAATATGCTGCTCCAAACACCTTGGTCACTTTGATTCCTCGGGTGATCTTGTATAGCTGAATGTAAGAACTTGTTCCTTAAGACTTAGCCAACTATTTTGCGAGATTTGTTGGATGCTGATCTTGTATCACTGAAGCTTGGAACCTGTTCCTAAGACTTGTTCTCAACATTTAGCATCCAGGTTAATACGAATATTACAAACAACAGTGTAGGCCCTGTTTGGAGAGCTTGTTTAGAACAACATTACTTAGACAAATATGTTACACTTGGATTTGTTATCATCAAAACTAAATATAATTATGCAACAGGGGGATTTCAGTACTACCATTACCCCCTCACACTGAGTTTAAGGGCATTAGCATAGTGAGTGGGTCGAAGTGGATCGGCTTGGCTATTATGGTGAGGTCGAATTCTATCCAACACAGGTAACTATCTAGGTTGGATAGGATTAGTACTAGTGGAAACATTGTCATGGTAGTGAGGACTACCATTGGAGTTAGAAGACAGAGAGATAGGGGAATTCGAGGAAGGGTTGCTCATAGGCAATCTTAGACTAAATGGAGGCAGAAATGGTAGGCTTGGACAAACTGATTGCTCCAAATGTGTGTATTTATACTATCAACCCATGGTCTAGCTACACGCACGCTTCTATGCTTCATAAATGTATCGTCAATTTTTAATAAAGAAAACCAAGGCCTAATATGAAAACATTCAAGCCACAGACAGTCATGCACTTCACTCAGCAGAAAAGAGGTAATAAAAGGAATAATATCACCTGTTAATTTCGTATCAATTATGCTAATGACCATTAAGATGGGCTGGAAACCAGAACCCTGGGGACCACTGTTGAAATAGCCCACCATTTTGCTGTCGCACCACCATGGACAAGTGGTTCCATACTCGAGTGCTAGAGAGGGAGTAGCTTGGGGGCTAGGTGGTAGAGTATTATCATCATTCTGCTCTGAGCTAGGGGATTCGGCCAGATCTATCAAATAAATGCCCAGTTTGGAGCAAAAGGACGAAGCTGGGGTATACACTAGAAGCCATTGATTTTGCAATTTACAGGTTTTAATGGGGGTCTGTGGAAGCTAGTAGAGGGGTCAATTGGCCAAAGAAGCACCGGTCTGATTATCTAGCCACAGCAGAGATGTAGATTGAAGTGTTAAATCTACCATAAGTGACGATCTGGACGAGGTCTCATCATGAGCCCAAGGCAATCAAGTTGCGGTTAGGTTCAAATCAAGGTGGGTGGGGCTTGAGGAAGGCAGAAATCGCAAAGATTCAATGTTTTTGAAGAGGGAGGTGATATGGAGGGGCGGCGATGGGATGGTTTTGGTGTAGATAAGGCTGGAAGTGGGTGGTTGTTCATTGAATGCGTGTAACTGAGGGTCTGGAGGCTTCTTCATATCACTAGCAACTCTCTCTAGATGATCTACTCTCTCTCTAAAGGTTTCTCCATCTCTCTCTAGAGTAAGCTACAATCCAAGCTTACTATTGGCATGTAACTTGGTATTGTCATTAATGTAGGCATGCAGTTAGTAACAATGTAAATTAGGACAAGGTATTTACAACCACGCCTTTAACTACCGTACATTGATTTGTCTAATTGTCACCTATTTGTATTAATTTTTATCTCATTTCACTTTTCAGTAGTTAATCTATAACACCCAAATTTTGAAAATGTCCTTTCTCTTTGTTATTTAAATCAGAAATAATTTAGAGATAGAATTAAAATCTTATTAAAATATTACAATGTAAAGAAAACAGGAAAATATGAAAAAAAATGAATTTGAAAAAAAATTTTTGATTTCGATTTTTTTTTGAAAAATATATAATTTTTTGGCGTTGGTTAATCATCAAGGAGCTGACCTTTTTCAACTGACTACATTTAAAATCAAACTTTGTTCTCGGTTTTGTTAATTGATTTTTTGATTTTTTAAATTTCAATTTTTTGGACACCCCTAATCTGTTTCGAAATATTTTTTTTACTTTTCTAAGAGGAAATTTATTTATTCTTTATAATCTGTTAAAGTTTATTAATTTTTGTAGTTCAAGTTCCAATTTTTAAATAAATTATATATAAGTATATGATCATTTGTTCTTGGTTTTCGTAATGTTCGTTCATTCAATTCCTATTTAAATTTGTTTTTCAAATTTCTTACTTTTTCTTATTTTACACTTATTTTAATGTATTTTTCATTTTAGTTCTTAGTTATTTGTAATTTCAAAATTTTGATGTCGAAGGCCATTGTCATAATTTGGGTGTTAAGTATTGTCTCGTGAAACATTGAAGGGGTAAAAATTCAAGCAAATAGTTCAAAGTGAAAAAGATTAATGCACGATAGTTCAAAGGTGGTAAGTGTAGATACCTCAAACGAAGATGCGGATAGAGACAAGCATAAAGTTATTCAAGCCTGACCTTAATGCCTTGTTTGATTTGATGTAATTAAAGTGGTAATACAATTAACAATGCAATAATGATTCCATTACCATATTTGGTTACAATTGAGCAATGCAATCTAATTTACATTGCAATCACATTTACTTCAACCTATGCAATCACCATTACTTAACAATTTACTAAACAATTTTGATTACATTCCTTCTATAACGAAAGTTTAGCTTAATTAGAGTCTCCAATATTGTATGGTCATTGGCTCATTATCCTTTTCTATATTATGCTCTCCCTCCTCGCTCCTCCCCTCCCCCCCCCACCCAACAATTCTCCTGTTCTTCCTGTTTATAATAATAATAATAACAACAACAACAACAACAACAACAACAACAACAATAATAATAATAATAATAATAATTTGATGATGACGACGACGACGACGAAGACGTTCACAATTAAGTGGCCAACCCCTGCAATTCTCTCTCTCGCTCTTTGTCTATGCTTTATACCTGCCTTTTCCCCTATTTTATCATTTCAAGAAATAGTTTTTGATATTTGAACAAATGCAAATTTATATAACTATATATTTTGCACTTTTGTTATCCACAGCTTTTTCTAAAACATAAAAGTTACTGAAATTGCACAAAATCATCACACACACACACACACACACACACACTCACACACACACACACACACATATATATATATATATGCTGTTTTAGCATATCATCTAATATAGATTCATTACATTGCATAATAAGAAACAGCCAAATATTGTAGTGTAATTATCATTTCATTCCATTACATGCATATTACATTACACCTAACCCAACGCAACATAAGATCAAAGCGTCTTGCATTACC
>JAKOGI010000454.1:540000-589507 GCA_029747015.1 Carnegiea gigantea
AAAATTGCAGAAAGCAATCCAAATTAATATTCTGCTAGTTTATAACTTTATAACTCCAAAATTATATGCAATTAAATTTATAAAAATTAAAACAAAAAATTAACTCCAGAAAATTAAAATAGAAAAAAAATATCTGATATTAGAGAAAGAATAAACTGTACTAATATAAATGCAAAATAAATAACAAAATTACCCAGATTTTAGGATATAATTTTCTGGACTTAATTAAACCCTAAAAACATAAAATAAAAATTAAAAATGTAATTTTCAAATTCATTAAAATAAAAATCTGTACATATCCAATTCATGAAATAATTCTGAAAAATTATCAAATAATTTTCAAAACTTCTGAAATTAAATAGAGGTAGAATGGGATACTATATAAATGCACAAATGGACTAAAACAAGAAAAAAACTCTAACAAAACTATTTTTAACCTAACTTCTAACAAATCAGTAAATAAATGGCAAAATAGAATAGAAATTAAATGTGAAAATTATAACCACACTAAAAATCAAAATCTAACTAATCTAATATTATCAAGACACTCCTAGAAGACTACTCTTTTTGGGGGAGTAAATGGAATTTATATTAAAGCTTATAAATTTAAGAATTAAAATTAACAAACTAGAGAAATTAACTAAAAAGTAAGGAATAATTATCAATGATATCAATTTACAAAAAATACTTAGCATAATCTATATCCACCATGCAAAATAATATTTATCATCAACAAAAATCGATTTATCCATGAGTTAGACTGTAGAAGATACCTACCAGCGGATCTTCCCCGTTTTTTCTTATATTATAGTTTATTTACGTCCAACCCTAATATAAACCTTACTAGTTTTGATAACTCTAATATCAGCGCAAGAATTTAATCAAACTAGAGCAGTAAGTATTAGAAAAACATTATCTAATGCCTTGTAACCAATTTACCAGTAAATTGATTTAATAAAGATCTATAACGTTATCTAATTAAAAGAGATAAATTTGAGCGATCCCTGATCAATTAGGGTGATACTAATGCCTAAAAGACTATAATTTTTATGTATTAAAGCCTTTTAAACTATCATATGAATTCGTATTAAATTAATTAGCATGCATTCTAATTAATCTAATGCGGATATCATAAACGATAAATGCTAACCGTTATAAAATCATGAATGAAAATCAACTAAACAATAAAGTATAAAATTTGTTTCAAAATAATTAATTTAGCATGGTTAATGAAATCCCAACAACTAACCAAAGATTTCATGTTTAACACTAAACTAAACTAAAAAAATAAAATAAACTAAAAATTAAAAAAAAAAAAGGCAATAGCATAACATACATTGGCCGTGAAGATGAAGTTGAAATGTGATGATGATCGATGATGATGATGATCAATGATGGTGATGATGTGTGAGATGATGAGGGATTGTGGTGGAGGTTTAGTGAAATTGATGGTGGCAAGGTGATGAAGAATTGAGCGGACGTGAAGGGGGTTTTAAGGGGGTGAGGAGGCTAGGTGTAGTGTTGGCTTTTTTTTTTTTTTAAATAATAGTAGTCTACTAGAATTTTTTTCTTTGGACTTCTTCTCTTTCAAGTCTTCTAGTTCCTCTTCAATTAGGAGTAATGATTTTGTAACTCTAACCCAAATAAATCATTATGGGAATAATATTTTTTTAATCATTATTTTTGGACCGACTTGATAACTTAGCGTATAAAATCCGAACTTCGACGTCTTCTCTTCTCCTCTTTATTTTATCAACGCTTAACTTGAAAAATATGTAAAATAAAGTAAATTAGACGAAATAATATATATAATATAATCAAAATAATTATTGAAAGAATGCATGATTTATGACTTAACATATATGTATTTATGTGTATCTATGTATATGTAAGTCTATGTACATTGCAATTGAGGCCAGGAAATGTAATTGCTTAGTAAAAAATTGAAGCGACATTGAGGAGGGGGTGGAATTTTCAGTGTTGTATTCAGAAAAATAATAAACTTAGCAAACAAGGTCTGACGTTTATTAGGCCATCTTTGACTCGACAAAATTTTGAAAAAGTAAGATGCAACTAGCGAGGTATGTACGAACATTGAAAAAGTATGATGGAACTAGCGAGGTATGTACGAACATTGCCAATTATTCTAGGGATGGACAAGGTACATAGGCTTGTAGTTACTTGATACCAATTAAAAGTGCTCCCTTTTTTTTAACTTTGCCGATTGTTTTAGGGATGAAACTGGCGAAGTACATAAGGAAGTGATTACATGATGCCAATTAATAGTACTTCCTTTTATGAGTTTTGACTATTATTTTAGCGATGGAACTGGCAAGGTACATAGGCAAGTGGCTACATGATGCTAGCTAGGGCTCGTAAAAATACGAGTTCGGATCGATTTGGGTCTAAATAAATTGGATATTCGGACGAACACTTCATACCCGAACCATGCTCGAATTATAAATCAAACGCTCTGACCGAACCTAGATGTACGATGTGCAGACGCAGTTTTCCGAATGTCCGAATTTGTGACATGATATTTGGACATTCTGACCAAAATTTTGTGTGACCGACCCAGTTGTCCAAAACTGTTTTTATAAAATTTTCTAGAGAATTTGTACCAATATTATATATAAACCTAGTTGTCCGATATATGAACCCGGTTGTCTAATTGTTCGAATTTATCCGAACCCAAAATAGTTTAAAAATTCGGATAGAGTCGGACCCTTATTTAAATTCAAATATGACCGATTGTCTGAATTTTAAATTCAGAAAAAAATTTTGTGACCACACTCAGTTTCTTCCAGGTCGGACAAATTTGAGTACTTAGGTCAGATAAATGTTTGCCAGTCCTAATGCCGACTAACAGATTTGCAATTAATATAGACATGCATACTCTACGCCATTATGAACTCTGACGTAGAGAGGGCCCGACCCTTCTCTACTCCCACCGAAAAGAAAAAAATGGAGATAAGAATGGTCATGAGACAAACCAAACCTTAACTTCAAATTCTAACAATCTTAACTAACTACTCGCTTACTGGCTTTTATTTTAGCAAATCTATATTTTTTTTTTGGGGGGGGATTTTTGGACATCTATTACCAAATCAAGTTATTATTGGCCCATAAAAGAGTATAACTCTTCCAATATATATTTTCTCTATTCACAAAATTTAAATTTGAAATCTTATTCAAGGAAAAAAAGTATCAAGCTATTTCAACCGGCCTATATTTATGAATGTCTGTATGCTGGGACTTGCAAATATGTAAGTGTACATCTACTAATTTCTCATAATGACTTTATGTTATGGCAAAGAATTCTATTATTAATGATATGAGCAGGGTACTAATGAGGTCTTAATCAAGTGGCTAAAATTGAGATCTAGAATATATTATGCCTTAAGTGCAATTCTCCCTCCCTGATTAGATTGTATTATCTATGTGACTCATTTGAACTAAAAAAATAAAATAAAATGATATAAGCGGAGTACAGCCAATTGGACATAAGGTCTAGCCTGCAAAGATGGGTACTGTCATTAACATAGGCATGCAGTCAGAAACAATGTAAACCAAGGACGAGGCATTTATAACTATGCCTTTAACTACCTTGCATTGATTTGTTTAATTGTCACCTATTTGTATTAATTTTTATCTCATTGCACTTTTCATTAGTTAATATGTAACACCCAAATTTTGAAAATGTCCTTCATCTTTATTATTAAAATCAGAAATAATTTAGATATAGCATAAAAATCTGATAAAATATTACAATGTAAAGAAAATAGGAAAATATGAAAGAAAATGAATTTGAAAAAATATTTTTGGTTTCGATTATTTTTTTTGAAAAAATGCATGATTTTTTGGCATTGGTTAATCATCAAGGAGCTGACCTTTTTCAACTGACTACATTTAAAATCAAACTTTGTTCTCAATTTGGTTAATTGACTTTTTGATTTTTAAAATTTCAATTTTTTGGACACCCTTAATGGACAGTGGAGCAAGTATTGAGATCCAAATGTGGCATTTTTTTAACTCATATTCTATACAAATTTATTAATTTCTATAATTTTCTGATAATATGTTCTTGAAATATTTTTTACTTTTCTAAGAAGAAATTTATTTATTCTTTATAATCTGTTAAAGTTTATTAACTTTTGTAGTTCAAGCTCCAATTTTTAAATAAATTAAATATAAGTATATGATAGTACGTTCTTCATTTTCGTAATGTCCGTTCATTCAGTTCCTATTTAAATTTGTTTTTCAAATTTTCTTACTTTTTCTTACATTACACTTATTTTAGTGTGATTTTTTATTTTATTTCTTAGTTATTTGTAATTTCCAAAATTTGATGTCGAAGGTCATGATCATAATTTGGGTGTTAAGTGTTGTCGTGTGAAAAATTGAAGGGATAAAAATTAAAGAAAATAGTTCAAAGTGAAAAAGATTAATGCACGGTAGTTGAAAGCGGCAAGGGTAGATACCTTGAACAAAGATGGGGATAGAGAAAACATAAAATTATTCAAGCTTGACCTTAAGATCAAAGCGGCTTGCATTACCCAATAGACTAACCCCCAAAAAAAAAAAAAGGATCAAAGTGGAATACTCATAAATACCTAAAATCTACCACTTATTATTTTCTTGAGTAAGTTTATGTTTAAACTTACAAATAAGTAAATCTCTATCGCTCTAATAATTCTCTATAAAATTTGGACTAGAAATGAAAACTTCCTAAAATGCTTACAAAAAAGGGGTTTTTTTTGACAAGTAAACAATATTTGTGCAATAAATAATAATATTTATCTTTCTCTCTCTTCCCTCGAATGAAATTACTTTTTTAACCAAAGAACAGATTCGCTCATTTTTGCTATACAAAATGAAAAATATACATCACTCCTAATTAAAGAAAAAATAATTTTCTTCACAACAAAAAAAATTAATTTCGTTAAAAAGTATGCAAAAATGAAAACTTCCTAAAATGCTTACAAAAAAGGGGTGTTTTTTGACAATTAAACAATATTTGTGCAATAAATAATTAATATTTATCTTTCTCTCTCTTCCCTTGACTGAAATTACTTTTTTAACCAAAGAACAGATTCGCTCATTTTTGCTATACAAAATGAAAAAATACATCACTCCAAATTAAAGAAAAAATAATTTTCTTCCCAACAAAAAAAATTAATTTCGTTAAAAAGTATGCAAAAATTTCCTGAAAAGAATGAGTAATGAGATATAAAATTGAAAACTAAATTCCTTATAACTAAACAAAAAAAAAATCAAATTACCAAAATTCTAATTTCACTCCCTTTGGCTAAAGAAAAAGCATTAACTAGTGAATAACAAAATAGCCTGGAACGATGGAAAACCAAAGCTAAATGAAGTTCTTCAAGGATCACTTAGCCAACCTCGACCACCTGAGGAAAGAACAATAATCCCATATCTACATTTCTACTCATTAAATAAGTAGCTCAAATTGAAACTGATAGAAATGAGAGTACACAAACACAAGAGGAGGGGTGAATTGTGTTGCCAAATTTTCGCAGTTTTCTGGAAATAGGCTTAGACCCTGTTCGGACAGACTGTTTGTAACACGCCCAGAAAATGGAAATGCAGCGGAAATAAGTAGAAGAGAAAGTGAACACAGGATTTTTACGTGGAAACACCTCTAGCCTAACTGAGGTGAAAAATCACGACCTACCCCTGTAGGATTTTCACACCACTTCACTGTTCGGGCTAAACACGTTACAATGTAACCCTCACCGTTACAACTTGTAACTTATACGTAACTGTCTTCCCTAAGACCGGTTACCTCATATCCAAAAGTTCCCTTGACTTGGACACACTTGACTCACTTTTGAAAGAGAGAGAATAAGATGACACCTTACTTTTGAATGGTTCTCAATAAGCTAGTGTAAGGTACAAATATGTGCCTAGTATGCCAATTTTGGAAAGCTCAATTTTGCACACACTTTGGTCGGTTTTCTCTCTGGAAATTTAGCTCATAAAACTCTTGAAAGTTGCTGTGAAAACCGATCCAGAAAAATGAATGTGGAGACTTGCTTAAATAAAAAACCGGTTGGAACAATCATATGTATTTTCTAAAAAAGAAATGCTTGGGCCGTAAGAAGTTGGAAGTGTGAGCTTAATTCTCCCACTAACTGCTTGAGCTACACGGCTAAATGTCAGCCACAAAATCTCAGCAACTGAGCCCATGATTTTCTGTGCAAATTCAGCCATTTTCTAAAAATAGAGATGTTGTTACTTGGAGAATAAAAAAATAGGCTTGAAATTCTCCCCAAGTTTTTCAAAGCCAAAAATAGCCTTTTCAGACTTAACAGTCAGTAGAAAATCTATCAAAAATCAGAAACGTTAGCCCAAAAATTAAGGAAGAAATCGTGAAAAATCAATTTTGCAGTTTTGACTTGAAAACACCTTGAACACCCTATTCTCAGAACTGTTCTGAGACAGTGTTCTAAAATTTTTCAAAGAGAACATTTTCTCACTTGTACAAATTAATGAAAATGCTTCATAAAATACGTAAATTCATTGAAGAAGGCATTACAAATAGTGCTAATATTCCTTGTCCCTTGATGTTGGAATGCGATTGCACCTTAGTTGTGAATAGGAAGCTTCTTTAAGCCTTTCATTAGGGGTTATTCAGGGAATTCTTTCAGTAGGGTTTTAACTTGCTACATCCTACGTTGTTGGGTAAGTTCAGAGTACTTGAACCCTATTTTTAGGTTTCATTTTGAGGCTATGCAGTGCAGTTTGAATTCTAGCAGCTTGAATTTTTTGTTAAACTTCTCTATTAATTCTCACTGTTACCAAAAGGTATCCACAAAGATGGAAACTAGACTCATAGAATTTTCCAAACATATCTAACATGCTTTATTTATACTTCTCTTTGCTAAACCAAGACTTAGATGGAAGTTGTCTAAACTATGTGGCTTCAACTGAGCAGTGGAGAAATTAGCCTAAACTACTTATTTAAGCTACTAATTATCTCTAACCCATTGACAACTTGCATAAGATCCCTCAAAAATCTAAAAAAAGCAAAGATATCAGAGTCCCTTGAACAGTGGTGAAGAATATAGATACTTGATTTAGAGCCTTGAAATTATGCAACAAATTATTTTAAGCTTACTCACGAGGACCAAGACAAGTTAGTAAGTTACAACCTTATTGGTACCATCCAAAATTGATTCATTTTCAACTTGAAAAATAACCAAACCTTTTGGCAAGTATGCAATGGGTGAGCAAGAAGAGTTTGGCTTAATATTTTCTTTGAACGTTGACTTTAGTAGGGTGGTTTCCGACTCTTGCTCTGCATTAAACTCTCTATCTTCAAAAGGATATTCCTGGAATCCTTTTATTAAAATGCTTGAGGTCCAAAGAACATCAACCGTGAAAGATAGATGCACCCATTAGATTGGGAAGATACTGTGGTGCGAAAACCTTACCTTTTTTGAATGCATAAGTGTCCTTGAGGTAGTTAGGGGTTATTTTTCTTGAGCAACCAACTGTATGAGCTTGAACACCCGTAAGCTTGTTAAAAATTAGAATGCACATGCACATATCAATATTCAAATCAGAATGGGTACATCGTTATAAACAAGCTTGCATTATTATGGTTCTCTTTTAAGAAGTATAAATGAGAGACTAGTGAGCTTTCCACTTTCAAGGCTGAAACCACCTATTTAAGGTCTTTATCGCCCTTATAAAGTTTCTTGATTAAACAAAGCCCAAGGACCTTTGTTTCTATAATTGTAACCAAGTTACATCTCCTTTAAATTGCATTGACCACTGCATCCTGTTTTTCACTCTTGTGCTTGTAAAAGGATGTGAATACTTATAGGAACTCCAACCACTTGCCGTGTCTACTCTTTAGCTTGTGTTACCTATTAATGAATGAAAGTGCCTTATAACCCAAGTATAAGGAAAAGGGCTTTGGCCTGATATAGTGGCTTAGTGTTTAAGGACCCTGATGATAGCATAAAATTGGTTGTTATAAGTAAAACAATTGAGTCATAACCCATTTAGCTTCTCACTGAAATATATAATGAGATGCTTGAACTGAGTAATGACAACACCAATATCTACTCTACTTAGATCACACTCAACCTCAAAAAGGTTTTCAAACTTACGTAAAACGAGTAAAGGACATTGGCATAGTTTTTCTTTAATCACCTCAAGTGCCCTTTGAGTGAACTCTAACCATTCAACTGTTCTGCCCTTGAGACATTCTGCCAAGGGAGCCATTATTGTGTTGAAGTCCCTTGTAAATCTTTTAAAAAATAAAGCCAAATGATGGAAGCTCCTTACACTATTTTTGATTTATCCACTTGGACCTTATCCGTTGACACAACGTCACCAACAAATACCAATTGAGGCGATAAAAGATCACAAATGTCAAGTTAAGCATATAGCTTTTGCTTGTTGAAAGTTTTGAAAACATATTTTCAGTTCTTAACATGCTCATACTCATTTTAGCTACATACAAGTATATCATCAAAATACACCACAACAAAGTATCAAATGTATAGCCTAAGGGCTTCATTCATATGCCTCATAAAGGTACTAAGGGGCATTTGAAAGACAAAGGGTATGATGAGTTACTCATACAAGCCATGTTTGATCTTAAAGGCTATTTTCCACTCTTCCCTAGGTACCCTTTCTTTAGGTTAATCTTAGAAAACATGTGAACTATCCAGTTCATCAAGCATATCATCCAGGTAAGGGATAGGATATCTATATTTGATAGTGACCTTGTTTACAACTCTACTGTCTGTAGATATATGCCATGTGCCATCCTTTTTAGGAGCAAGCAAAGTGGGTATTGAACGTGGACTCATGAGGGGCCTAATGTATCCCCTATGAATTAGCTGTTGGACTTATCTTTGCAATACTTTTGTTTAGGTTGGGTCACACCTATATGTAAGCTTACTAGGCCAAGACACTTCTACAATCAAGTTAGTCTAGTGCTCAATACCACTTAGAAGAGGTAAACCTGGAGGTAAGTCTTTAGGAAACACATCATCAAATTCATTTTAGCTACCTTAAGCTAAAGGATGTAAGGGTTTCTCTTCTTCTACCGTGTTTGACTCAACCATAAGCAAGGAAAATAGAGACTTGCTCTCACTAATGACTCTTTTAACCTATGTTTCAGTTATGAAAAAGGTTTTCTCACTTCCTACCCTTGTTGGATATTTAGGAGTCAAGGACACCAATGGGGTTCAACGTAAACTTTTGGCCTAGATGTTTAATCACATAGGTATTCATAACACCATCATCTATAGCATGCTTATGATATTTTCATGGCCTACCTAATAGTAAATGACATGCATTCATAGGTAGTATATCACATAGAACCTCATTATGCAATCTACATATATAAAAAGCAATAAGAGCTTGACATGATACTTTTACCATATTTCCTTACTGAAGCCATTAAAGGGAATAAGACCTAGTAAAAGGAATTTTCAGCAGCTTAAGCTTGTCAACCAGCTCCTTTGAAGCAACATTGGTGCAACTTCTAATTTCAATACCAAGGTTACAAGGTTTCCCAATAACACATTTGAAGGCCTCTAATGCTAATTGTGTAGTTCAGGGAGCCCTGACATTAGTTTAATGTTGTTTAAATGTTCTTCTACGGCTTGAACTTAGACTTTCTCGCTGCCTTCTTGAATCCAAGTTAGTTTTTGTTCCTCCCATAGTTCTTGTTCTTCTGGAAGGCATAAAATCTCCCTTCTTGATATATTGATGTTGAACCACTTCCTTTGAGCACTTTTGAGTTTTGGAGACCCTACTAACCATAAGTGGTTCCCTTCGCTCAGGTTTGATAAAAATGTGCTACTTCTCATATTCTTCCTCACCATCAACCTCCTTTTGATCAATTTTTTCTACCTTTTTTTATAGTCCAAGTCCTCCTATTAGGGCAATCAGCTTAGAAGTGACTATAGCCATGGCAATGAAAGCATTTTCATGCCATCAAGCTTCTTAGTAGGTTCTTTGAGGATATCCTTTTTTTTTGTCTTCAATGTTTTCAATCGTAGGTGTGTTCAAGGGGCTTGAATAAGAGCTAGGCCATGAAGTAGGCAAGGAAGGCTTATTGCCTTGGGATTGTCTCTCCACTTTGTAATTATCATGACTAAGGGAGGTGACCCATAAGTCATACTTGTATGATTAAGGAAAAAACCACTTATCCACGTATTTCTTCAACTAAACCCATAGACTTGATTTTAGGCTTGTCCTCCTTGGCTCTTATTCCCTAAACATTTTCATATCATAAAGAGTTATATTTATCAAGCTTTGAAACAATCATCTTGAAACACTTCTCATCGTTACACCATTTGACCTCAAATATCTTCTCAACCTCATTCATCCACTTAAAAAATGAATCAGTGTTTAGGTTTTCATTAAAAATGAGTAATTCAATCACAAGAGTTCTAAAATCGCCTTTGGGGCTTCTTTTCCATCTAGAACTCCCAACAACATCATACTCGAAACCACATTTTGGAGGATTTCTACCCCTTTTCTCACATTTACTTACCTCTTTAGGTGATATTTTCTTATGTTTCGCTGGAGTCGAAGGATGGAATAAGTTTGTTCAACTTAAAGTCCCCTTAGAATCTTATTAGATCTAACTCCTTGCTCATTGGTAATCGTGTGGAAATTTTGGTTGAAGGCTTTTTTGGGACATAATAGGTGTTTTATGGCTATTGAATGTGTAAGGGCTAAATATGATTTGTTTTTGGTAGACTTCTAAAAAAATTGTAGAAGGAGAGAAACAAAGTAATGAAATCAAATTTTGACATGGAACTTTATAACCAACAGAAAAACTTTTGTACTCTAATACCAAATGATGTGGAGCAAGTATCTCTGATACGAATTGATGCGGATCCAAGCCCTTCAGTCAAGGTCATGGTGCCTAAAGTATGAAATCAAAGTATGGAACAAGGGCCACAACTAGAACTGGGCACATATCAAGGCTCTAAAAATATGGTAGAATTGAGAATGAAGAACAAGAAACAAATAAAAACTCTAAAATACATGAAATTCTTCCACCATTTAGAGGGTTCAACACCACTTAATCCCCCGAAAGGTTAAATCACCATCGACTAAGCTAAAGTTGAGCCTCTAAAAACACCACCTAAAATAGGATAAAGTTGTAAGAGATTTTTATGAGAGAAAACAACAATGAATTATATCCGATTTCAGCTATCGATGTCTGATTACAATAGAGAAAATTGGGATTTTTAAAGGCTTAATAAGACCTATAGCTTATTCCCCATGCAAGGAGTTAGCTAATAAGAGAACCACATCATTAGCCAATGAAAATAATCCAAAATTTACCCCTAGGGCCAATAGAAATAAGTAACCAAAAACATGGCCAATAGAAGTAAGATAACATTTTCTCACTTATAGAAACCAATGAAAATGCTTCATTAAATGAGAAAATTCAAACTTGAAGAAGATAGTACAAATAATATCACTGTTCCTTATCTTTTTATGCTAAAATTTGGTAGCACCTCAGTAATGAATAAGGATCTTCCTTAAACCTTCTCATCGGGAATATTCTGAAAATTCCCTTGAGAGGATTTTTGTCTTTCCACATTCTATATTGTTGGGCAAGTTTGGAGTCCTTGAACCTTCTTTAGGCTGCTTTCCAAAGTTATACAGTGCAATTTCAAGTTCTATTAGCTTGAGATTTTTTTTTTGGTAGGATTTCTCTCTTCATACTTAGAGTTACCAAAAACTATTCTCAATAATGGAGACCATACTCATGGAGCTTTCAAAGCATGTCTAATATGCTTTATGTGAACTTCATTTGCTAAATCAAAACATAGATGAAAATTGATCCAACCTACTTGAAGTAAAATGGGCAGTGGAGAAATTAGCATAGACTCCTTACCTAAGGTTGCTAATTTCCCCTAGCATTTTTATGACTTATGTAGGATCCTTCAATGGTCATAAAGGTGCAAAGACAAGGCCAGGCCTCTAGAGTCCCTTAAAAACTGGTGGAGATTGGAGACACTTGACTTAGACCCTTGATATTGTGCAACTAATTGATCTTAGCTTACTTATAGGAGTCAAGCTAAGTGGTTCCATTACAACCTTGTCGATACCATCTAAAACTGATCCAATTTCAGCTTGAAGACTAACCAAACCTTTTGGCAACTATGCACTAGGTGAGCTAGAAAAGTTTGGTTTAACATTGGCCTTGAATTGTGACTTTAGAGGGGTGGTTTTTGACTCTTGCTCTGCATCATCAAGGTTCATAAATTGTTCACTCAGGGATAGGGTGCCTTTGCAATATGGTGGATTATAACCTAAAGAACCATCTCTATCTAGTATATTGATTATAAGGGCTATCTCTGTATCTTTCCAGACGACATGCTTGGTTTTGCCTTTCTTGGAGAGGTGGAGCTTAGTATAGACTTAATCCCTGAGGTCAACCCCATATCAAAGTCCCCAACCAAATGGCACTGGCTGAGCTTAGAGAACTCAAGGTGCAACTAGAGGAACTACACACAAAAGGCTTTTCTTAAACTGATTATTCATTATGGAAGCCCTAGTTGTTTGTTAAAAACAAAGATAAGAATATGAGATAATAAAAAGGTTATTTATGAAAAGGGTAGAATGCGTGATAGGTGGTACAATAATGATGGGACAATAAAGAAGACTATGCCTAGACTTGATACAGGAGGGATTATTATTCCAAACTCCTTGGAGAAATACGATCCAACATTGGGATAGCTTGGCTATGCCTAAATTGTCGTATAAACCTCCCATGGAAAAAGTATGTTCTTGTGGACAGGCAAATGAAGTGCACATAGGCATTGCCTTTCCTATAAGAAATAAATTATTATACACAATTCTAGTGAATAACCTGGTGAATAAGAGGCCCATTCTACAAGAGGCCATAGATTGGTCTTTTAAACAACCTTTTTCTTTGGCATAATTAAAAGGCCAAGTACGCATCCACATTCTTAGGAACTTCAATCAACCACAAATATTCCAATAACCAGATCTACATATGGACAAAACTACAAAATAAGAACAGAAAATGATCTGAATATTAGAAAATAGATCCATAGAAAGAGGGATGACTTTGAGGCCCTGATAAAAAAAAAAGAAAAAAATTAGAAATAGAAGACATACATAAGTAAGAAAAAGTTTGTTGATACACCCAAAAGCACATTGTAAATTCGCCTTAAGGCTAACAATGGCTTACCTAAAGTAGCAAGGGGCTACCAGAAAAGAACTAGTTAGGATATGGTGAAGTCAGTCCAGGCACACAAATAATTTCATCCAAGACAAAAAGCAGTGGGGTTTGATTATGGTGAATGCCCTGAACCATGTTTAGGAACATGGTTGGGCCTCAATTCTCAAAGCCACCTACAAACAAGAAGACGCCAAGGCAGAAGACCATAGTCGTATGCTTCTGCATACTTCTAGAGCATGCCCATTTCTCCTTTCGAAATAAGAAATTAAAGACATAAAATCCATTGCATCCCCAGTAACGATGTAAGTGATGACCTTTTTACATATTCCCAAAAGGCGATGGTATTGAGGCTCATGTTATTAGAGGATGTTGGAAGAATGAGGGTACTAGAGAGAAAAGCCCAAGATGGTGCTAAATTTTTCTACTGAAGGAAATAATCTCTACGAGCTAACATAAAACACATAGATCTCAAAATTCTATACTGTTGTGATTGCTTTAAGAAAGTCCTATGAGATTTTTACTTGGAAAAAGTTGAAAATGTTGTTTAGTCTAAAATCTTTTAGCTGTGCTTATCTTTAGAATCAAGAACAAGAAACCATTTGTTTTCGCTTTTTTGAATGACATGATGATTACATAGGGTTACTTTCATGTAATATGTGAGCTTAAATCATCCTCCACATGGATTTTTATTTACAACTACACTACATAGCCAAACTACGCCAGAGAAGGAGACATATCCCCCATATGAGAAGAACACGGATGTGTTGTTGTGCCTTAAAAACACTGGAACTAAATTTTTTCTAGAGTCAAATTGATTCATGTCAAACATGGAGTTAGACTACGATAAATTCTAGACTCCTACAAGAGCTACTAAGACACTTGGATAACCTAGTGCAGTTTGCATGATAGATTACTCTTAGACCTAGTCCAATTAGTTGTACTAATCTTCGCTTGTAGTTCATACTATAACCTCGAGTTCTGAATGAATTTTTGATTAATTTTACCCAGGACCCACACCTCTCAATACTTATTAACTTTTATTGTCTTTTCTTTTTTGAGGGGGTGGGGGTTCCATTAACATAAAGTAGTAAGAAAACAATCAAATTTGTATAATATAAAGATATATAAAATCAATAATTCATCCAAGCGTATATTAGTTTGTGCAGATTTTGCAACATCATGTGTGAGTCCTTAAACATAACCTCTGATCATTTGGGATTGCTACTTCCACTGAAGAAGTAGTTGTTGTCCCTAGCTGTAAAGCTTATCAATAGAAGCACGAGTAGTACGAGTCGAGGATTGCCCTTAGATCCAAGAATGGCGCAAAGATCATTGTGTTCCCTTCGGATAAAGTGTCACTGTACAAAATTTGAGGTTTATATAGGCCTCCAAAGTATGAAGACAAGGCCTTAGGCCTCATGAGTTGTAGACTTGAAGTAGTATCACTTCTATAGGAGATTTAAGATTTTCTTTGTAGCCCTTACATAGGAAAATTCAGGAATATCGATATTCTTCGGGTCAACCTATCTCCTCATATAGGGACCTTTTGGCCTATCCTCACCCTTTAGGTCGTATTTCAAATGACATGTTAACTCTAGAAAAAAAATTAGCAAAGAAGAAAAAGTATAGGGCAACTAGCCATCGTTTAGGGATAGTGACAAGAGAAAAAGTTTACAAATGCATTCCTTAGTCAATGAAAATGGCAAACTACTATCGTGGAGTACTCCTGATTATACTTTAAGAAAGATAAGACAAGGTTCATTTTCAAAAATGGCTCATCTGATAAGATAAGAATTGTACTTATCCGTCTAAAATTTGTAAGGAAAGAAAGTTAAGGAAAATTAGAATCTGTACTAGTAGGATATCCTCAAAGACTAAGGCATCACCTTCTCCTACCATGTTAATATGTAAGCTCGGGATAGGATCTTTAATAGGTATTCCCTGTAGGGTCCACAAAGACTAGTGCTACATAAAGACCAATCATTGCAAGGAATATGATTCTTTGAAGTTATGTGGCATAGTCAACCTCATAGTCAATGTGGTCGATAAAATGACACGTCACCTTCATCTCTACCATTGGTTCTAGTGTTGACATTATAGAATAGAACATAGAAGAAAGAGGATTCTTTGGGATATAGGGCATCCATTGATTAGCACTTTAGGAAGTTACCTTCTTACCAAGATACCAAGTAAAACCGAAAGGCCTTACCATAGGGATCCAATGGTGAGCGAATAACAGGGTGCATACAATTTAAGAGTTGTAGTATGAATTTGCCATTCACCAAAATTTTCCTGTAAGAAATACCACGTCATCAAGCCCAGCTCAAACTTACAACAAAGAACAGAACTCATCCTGATTTTGTTTCTTAGTCCAATAAGGAACAGAATTGGGCTCCTATAGTGGACAGGATTTGAAATGGTCTAGTTTCAAGCTCTCTTCTTTGTGTTCTTATGGTGCTCGTGACAAAAGAAGAGCATGATAATAATTAGTATGTGACTTACCATGGTCAAGGCATTAAGCGTCTCCTAGAAGACTTGAATATTCCCAGATCAAAGCTTTTGGTTATTTGAAATTGCTTAGTCCAAGCAACCATTACTAGAAAATACTCGGTTCATGTAAACTAGGAGAAATGATTCAGAGCAAACCCCAACAATGGACTTACTCCTCCAAGCAAGGGTTATGAACCAAATGGGTACAATGTTGACCTTTGGAGGTGGAGGCCAATGTCTTAGCCCTCTAGGTTAATGTTAAATTTGGACTTTTAAAGAGGCCCAATTAAATTTAGAAAAGGTGGTTATTAATAGCCTTAAATAAGGAGGCTAGATACTTTATTCTCCAAAACCACTTCATTAGCTTATTTTCATTTTCTGTGAAGAACAACTTACTTAATTTCTAGCTCCATTTTGGAAGAGGAAACGGGCTCTAATTTAGACAGATTATATATGTATGGGTAGCCCCAGATGTCTAGTTTTGATCAAACTATAAAACATTTTTAGATTCCTTGTATCGTGAAGATACGTTGCGTAAATTGACCAAGGGTCAATGTAGGGTCTAGAACGGCTTATTTTCGATAAAGGAATTAATTGGGCTAGCAAATGGATAAACTAGGCACTAATATTTCTTGGACGGATGGTGGACTCTTTTAAAAGCCACCCACAAAAAAATCTCCCCATGACTCATCCAGTTGAGGCAGTGGATGACTTATCCAATCTAACACTAATGCAGCCAATTCCAGCTCAGCTTATATTCTTGTGGTCTCCTTCAAAATTGTACCACTACTTAGGATTTCATTGGTTAAATTTCTCATAATTCTATTGGTTAGTATATGACTTGGGAAATGGATACTTTCTTATTTATTTGCTTGATCCTTATAATATTTCTCAGACTTGATTTGAGAATTAATGAATGAAGGCTAGAATGCATTTCTCTCCCACAAAGAAAATCTCTTTTTATTAGAAATACTTGTGTATTTGAATCGTGATTGAGTCAATCCTTTAGACTAATTCTTAATACTTTGCATTGAAGATTTAATTGGCGGATTGTCAAGCCAAGTGGTGGTTTGAGCCTTTATCTTAGTCGATCCTTTAGATTAATTCTTAATGCTTTGCTTTGAAGATTTAATTGGTGGATTGTCAGGTTAAGTGGTGGTTTGAGGCTTTATCTTAGCCATGTTCATTTTATTTGCTTTTCTCCCATATTCAAATATCCACAAAAGGGTTCCTTCTTTTTCCCTTTATTATTCAAGGATTAGCTTGGTTCAAGGTCTTGTTGAATTGATGATTGTTGAAGTTTAATTACTATTGTGATTCAGGGCCTTCTCATCCGCTTTAATTGGTATCATAGCAAGAAGTTTCTTCTTGTTAGGTAAGTATCAAAATCTTCAATCTTTGTGTTTGATTTGCTTCTTCCATTTTCTTTATAGTTACCTTTTGATCTCCCTTTCTAAATCTCCTTATTGAGTCCACAAAGAACCCTAAAATAACCCAAACACAATCCCCGGCCCAAACACAACCCTACACTTTACAACAAAAGCTAAAAACTGTCAAAAACCCAAAACCAGAAATTTGACACTAGCACCCTGTGTTAAAATCCTGCACTTTGGAATTTTGGCCCAAAAATTTGGTATGACCACCCCGTGCCTCCCAGCATTCTCGTGCCACTTTCCTGACTCTCATTTTTTGTCTGTGCTATCCTCAACACGACCTTGCTTCCCTTACTTTCGATCTTTTGCCTCTCTTTTCACCTACAACGATTACCCATTATGGCCAACAAGGGAAACGTTTCTCAATCTAGAGATATTCTTCTTGCATAAGCCCATGATATGAGGAGAGATAAAGTCATTGTTGAGCTTTAAGAACAACTAAGGAAGCTCACTAGAGAGCTTGAACTACTGAGGGGATCCTAACAACAAAACCCCTACTGTCGGGGTTGTGATGTTAATCCCTTTGATATCACATACTCATCCTCTCATGACAACAATGATGATAAGGAAAAAGGATCTAGGAGAAGAACACATCCAATGGATGACTATTGGGATCTCAAAGTTGAGGCATTGGAGTTTGATCACAATCTTAACCCGAAGAACTATCTTGATCGAGTGCAAGCTGTTGAAAGGATCTTTGAACTCAAAGAGTACAATGATGAAAATTCCTTCAAGTTGGCTATCCTTAAAGTGACAGGCTATGCCTCTCTTTGGTATGAGCATTTCAAGAAGAATAGGGCTAGAAAAGCAAAGGCCAAAATCAGGACATGTGCTTCTTGAGCTTAGACTATATCTTAACCTAGAGAACTATCTTGATTGGGTGCAAGCCATTGAATGGATCTTTGAACTCAAAGAGTATAATGATGAAAAGTCCTTCAAGTTGGCTATCCTCAAGTTGAAAGGCTATGCCTCTCTTTGGTATGATCATTTCAAGAAGCACATGGATAAGAGGTCTTTACTATCCTCCTATAAATAAGAGCTCTACCTTAAGATTACGAAGGGTCTTTATTTAGGAACGCGAAGCCCTTATAGTCAAGGGAATCTTAACGTGAAAGAGTATATTAGGGAGTTTGAACAATTCCAAATGAGGGTTGGTTTGGATAAAGAGCCTAAGCCCAAATCATACATGGATAAGAGCTCCCTTAAAGCACCCATTCAAATGGATTCTACACTAGTTCCTTCTTTTGAAGAAACTATGCTGGTTCAAGTTCAAGTTCAAAAAAAAGAAGGGCATACCAAGGTTTAAGAAGAGGCCAAGGAAGAAAATAAGACCACTTTAGATCTTAATGAGAAAGGAAGTGAATCAAAGCCTACCTTGGATGTTATACTACCTATCCATTGTCCCAATTTAGGAATTGAGGTAAACATCACCAAACAAGCACTATTTTCTTTTTGAATGAGCAAGTTTAGAAATGAGCCTTTGTATGGGATGTTTTCTTTGAATGCTAGTCATGTTTTACTTCTTAGAACATGGATGTTTGATTATTATGTGACTTGTCATGGCCATGATTGATACAAACACCAGGGGTAAGTATTAGCATTTACTTCTTTATCCTACCTTACAAATACAAAACAAGGGACGGTTGTGAGAAAAGCATCCATATGAGTGAAATACGGGATGAGAGAGCCATTAGTAAGAGCAAGTTGAACCAGACATAAGTGAGCAATTAAAACCCTTACATCGCTTGCATCAATTAACTTTGAATAATTTTAGGAATGTACTTCCATTCTTCTTCAATTTTGGAATGAATCCTCTCATGGTGTATTGCACATTAAAGATTTTCATATACCGCTTAAAAGTGCTCCTCCACAAGTTAAGCTTGTGAATGATAAGAGAAACTCTTTTTTGAGATAAGTTGTGATGAGTATATTGAAATTTTCAATGGGCTCATAAATGTTGGAAAGATCTTTTATCCCATTGGAGTATCTCCTAAATCCTTCAACAACTCATATATGTTCAAGAAAGGTGGTACTCTTAGCACAATGAGTTTCTAAAAACTCAATGCGTGCAACAAGTTATCAAGTTTTTATACTTGGATTACAACTGTATGGATTGAAGGTGGAGATCAAAGTCTTAATCCTCCTAGCTCAATATTGAATTGCGACCCTTGAAGAGGCCCAATTAAGCTTAGGAAAGGTGATTGGGCAATTAATAGCCTTAAATAAGAAAGTTAGCTACTTTATTCTCTAGAACCACTTCATTAGCTTATTTTTATTTTCTGGGCAGAAGATCTTACCTAACTTGTAGCTCAGTTTTGGAAGGGCAAATGATCTTTAGTTTGGACAAATTACATATGTATGGGCAGCTCCGGATGTCTATTTTCCATTCAACTATAGAACCACTTTAGATTCCAAGTATCATGGAAGCTATAGGATGTAAACTGAGGAAGGATTAGTGCAGGGTCTGGAATTGGATGTTTTTTATTGAAGAATTAACAAACAAATGCATGAATTAGGGGGTAATATGTCTTGGAATACTAGTGGACTCTTGTGAAAGTCACCACAGAAAAATTTCTGCATTTGAGGTAGTGGATGACTCATCCATTTGAGGTAGTGGATGACTAATCTAATTTAGCACTAATGCAGCCAATTTCAGGTCAGCTTATATTCTTATGGTCTCCTTCAAAATTATACCACTAGTTAGGATTTCATTAGTTAATTTCCTTATAATCCTATTGGTTAGTACATGACTTGAAGAATTGGGGTACCTCCAATTTTTTGCTTGATCCTTGTAATATGTCTCAAATTTGATTTAAGATTAATAAATGAAAGCTAGAATGCATTTCTCTCTACAAAGAAAATCTCTCTCTCTCCCCCCCCTTTAGTTCAAATACTCATGTATTTGGATGGTGATTGAGTCAACCTTTTAGATTAATTTTTGGTGCTTTGATTTAGAGAATTAATTGGTGGATTGTTAAGTTAAGTGGTGGCTTGAACCTTTATCTTAGTCATATCCATTTTATTTGCTTTTCTCCCATATTCAAAAAAATTCACAAAAAAATTACTTCTTTTTCCCTTCATTATTCAAGGCTTAGCATAGGTCAAGGCCTTGTTGAATTAATGGCTATTGAAGTTTAATCACTCCTGTGATTAAGGGCCTTCTCATCCGCTTCCAGAAGGATGTGGGAAATATCCATAAAACTAAAGCTTTATGAAACCAGTTCACAATAAAGAGATACTTGGGCAAAATACAGGAAAAGATATGTATACGTAAACAAAACTGTTACCTCAACCACCTTCCCTAACCCTCAATGAGTAAGTGGGTGTTACGCTTACATGTCTTGTTAATCCTTTGTACTCTCATTTGCATTCCACAAATAAGTGTAACATAAGTGGGCACAACCTAATTTAATTCTTTAACCCTATTCAAGTCAATAAGTTGACTAAGTAGTGAAAATAACAATGATTGACAACTTTGTGGTGCCAAATAGAAGGCACAAAACTTTACAAGCTTATTGCTCAATAGAGCCTAATGATCAAGATGATTTAATACATCAAATAGCAAAGTGTAAGAAAAATGAGTATCCATTGGTATCGTTCTTATGCCTGGCGCAAAAAGTTGCAAAAGCTGACTGTGTTCTCTATAAAAATCTTCTTTATAGGTCAACCATTCCTTAAAAAATTTGATGACACTTGTCAACGTAGCAAAATCCAAAACTGATGATGGTAGTTTCCTTAAAAAAGAAATGAAAAAGTGTTCATTATGTCTTGGAACCTTTCGACCATGGCATTGCTGACACAATGATCAATCATATCTACCACACTATATGTGGCCACAAAGAAGATTCCAAGGTTGGGGTTACCCATCATGGTCTCTACTTGGCTTGCTATTTTCTCAAACCCTTTGATGATTTTTCTATGAGTACTTATACTGTAACAACATCTTCCTAGAAAAAGGGGGAAACAATCATACCCACAATATGTACAATACCAAAAAATAAAGAAAAAGCAACAAAAAGAAGCAAACTTATAAATGGCTTGGCATGATGCTTAACATTTGACATACACTAGCAAATGACTATCATTCTATTGTTCATTTGGTCTCCATTCCTCCTTAATAAAGGAGTCCTGAGGAAGCTTTTTAGCTCTATTCTTAGGTGGTGGTGATCTTTCCTTGGACCTAATTTTAGAGCACGCTTATAAGAACTCAAGAAATGAAAAATAAAACGAGGAATAAGGAGACAAAGTTTGTCAGTGCAAAAAGGTGCTAAATAAAGGTTCCTATTTTATAAGTAAACTCACATGAGGGAATAATGGAGGTGATGAATGAGGTGCATTAGTAAAACAACAATGGATGGATATTCCCATTCTATAAAGCACATAGTCAAAAATCACTGCAAGCCTCGAGCCTGTCTATGCTCATGTGGTGCTTGACCACTTAGGACAAAAAGGCATGCAATAATGTTGAGGTTAGTATAACCCAGCAAAGCTCACTAAATACCCCATGGATGAGTTCGTAGCCCATTTAATGATTTGAGGTAGCAATTACCAACCACTTGGCACGCATTGGGCCAACCTTCAAAGCTCACTTATAGTATGAGTCTTGTGTGCCATCAGTTCTTGTTCAATGTAAATCAGTTTTTACCTTATGTTGAATCTTTCAACCAACAAATATCAATTCAACTAAAAAATAATGAGTTCAAAACTCCAATGCTAGACTAACAAATGGTCAAAATTCAGAAATGCCAGATAGGAAAAAGTTCAACACATACTAGACCAATGAAATTTGAAATTTAGAATTGCTAGACTGGTGAAAGGTTGACATCAACACTAAACTGGTGAAAGGTTAAGACACTCTAGGCCAGTGAAAGGTGAAATTTAGAAATGCTATACCAGTAAAAGGTAAAACTTAGAATTACTATACCACTAAAAGGTTAAATTTGAAACAGTTGGACTAGTGAAAGTTATTGAACACTAGATCAACAAAAGGTCAAATTTAGAAACTCTAAACTGACAAAGGTGAAAAGCTTTAGAATGAAGAATGGTCAACACACGGTTAAAAAGTACGGTCAATGCCAATGCTAGACTAGTGAAAGTTCAACACCAACACTAGACTAGCAAAAGGTCAAACTCAAAGATTGAACATCTCAACATTGTACTATCACAAAAGATGATGAATTGGTAAACATACAAGCTACATACTTTGACCTTCATCTTGCGTAAGCTCGGTCAAATTGGGGGCTAACTATAAAGACCTAAATTGTGTCTTAATTTTCTAAAAAATTCCTGATAATGAAATTAATGCCACAGTTTACACATTCAAGGGTCGAATAGGAGTAGAACTTGTGTTTAGCTCCTTAGAAATCAACCCTTAGGTGTGTCTTTTACTTAGGCCCCACCCAAACTCATGATCCAACCCTAGAACCTCTCATGGCTCTGCTTCATATTCTAGCTAGTCACTGGACCACATTCCTATGGCGAACCCAGCCTAAACAAGACCAAGTCCTAGCTCCCATCTTCATGTCTTTATAGAGTTTGGCATGACAAGACTAGAATAATTTTTATCCAGTAAGGATCCGGCTAATAAAGATAAAGGCTTAAGCGATAATGCATCATTTTCTACATTTTTATTAATTCAACTCATTTTATCCTTTAGTTGCTATAAATAAGGAGCCACCCCCTAGGTTTTAAAAGACCAACAAACACACAAGAGAGAAAAGGGAAAAGAGAGAAATACACAAAATTAAAGTAATCAGGCTGCCTAAATTTTACCGGGCTTCTTGAGTCGATCAGGTGTGTTAACCCTAAGGTAACAACCGAACATCATTTCTTTCTCTCTTTTCTAACTTTTCTTTTCCATTTGCTTAAGATTCAATACATGTGTTGAGAAAAGATATAATAAGGCTAACTTAGTCCCTACTGAAGTACTTATTTTGATTATTTTGTTTTTGGCTTTTCTTTTGCTAAACTTTGTATGTGGAAATTGTTACTTGACCTAATGTATTTCTTAATATGTTGCATTCCATTTGTATTTAGTGTAAATTAATTCTTATTTCCCATTTTAATTAATGGAGGCCATCAATGATGATGGCCGGTATCGTGATTCAACCCCTTGCAGCATCATACCTTCTCTCTCGAATGTAGGCCTATAGACTGAAGTCCACAGAGTTAGATGATCCCTACTTCAAGGATTACTTCAGGGGCCTTTTGATGGAGTCCCCTCAAGCCAAGACATTGATGAAGGTCCAACAAGTCCAGCAAGGTCCAATTCAACCTCCAAAGTCCAAAAGATGACTCATATTTTGCAAAGGAGTCAAATTGATCATACCGGGTTCTTCCCCTCTTTCTTACCCGATTTTGTCTTTCAGATTACTTAGGCCTCTTTGAGGTTTAAGTCTAATTTCTTTTTACATTTTGGTCCCTTAATGTCTTAGCTACGTAAGCATGTTAAGAAATCTGGTTTATGTTAAGTAAAATAGGAGAACCAAGGCATTTTGTAAAACCGTGCCAGAATAGAGTCCATTTTGCCCTGTTTATTTCAGCCCATGTATTTTGTACTTAATTGCTCATCTAGCCTTTATTTTTTAATAGGGGGTTAGTAGACATATTAAGGCTTCCCCCCATGTAAGAAAAACCAGATCATCCTACTTTTTGCATGAGAGATGTGGCACACAAAGAGAGGGCAGCAGCGGTTGTTTGCACCCGATTGGCCCACAAGGTGGTTACTAGCTTATGCGGGGCTTACTTAGTCTTTTTCCTGTATAAATTGATTGTCTAGACACAATCATTCTTCCTTTTGAAGAGTTGGGATGTGTACCACCAATGAAAGCAAGAAGAAGAAAGGCAAGAGCTCACGGATTGGCCACCCACAAAGTGCAAACTTCAGCAGCCATTTTCTCTCTCCCCATGTGCTAGGAGTTGCTTGCTTACTTACTTGCTTAATTAGGTTGATTGTAATCAATGTAGTCTAGCCTATTCTAGTGCATAAAGTTGTAATTAGCTTGATTAAATCGTATTTAGTTGAAACCGGTTTGACTAAGCTAAATTAGGCTAGATTAAGTTAGGTTAGAGGTTTTCTAACCTTGAAGAAACCTCCAAAACCTTTCTAAGTAGCCTAGGGGCATTTGGATGAGGCCTTTAGAAGGCTCATTTTGTACTCAACGTTGATATTACATTGAATGAGAATTGAGAGTAGTGCTCTTGTTTTCTTTAAACTCTTACTTGCTTATCCTAGTCTAGGCCAAATTAGGTGATGATTAAGTGAGTCTTAAGCCATGATTAGGTAGTGATATTTGTATCCTAATTAAGCTTAAGGGTCCTAAATTCAAGCTTAGTGGTGATATTTGTATCTAAGTAAGAGTTTAGATTACATTTATACTTCGCTCCCTCTCAGAATCTACTTAGACTCACTTATGATTTTAGCTTGCTTCCTTTACATTTGAAATTAGAATTGAGTGTTTGCTGAATTCCCTCAATAGATACATCACCTTTCAGTAACCACTTTGAATCAAATATATTGTCTCTTCAGTGTCCCTTGTGGTTCATGGTCCTTAAAAAAGGGTATCTTTTAGTTTTGTTTGTTTTTTTAAAAAAAATTCACTGGCAACTCTATTTGAATTAATTTTTTATTATTTTATCCTTTACCTTCTGAGACTGAACAGAGTAGGATATTTGACTGGAGATGTGGGTTAGGGTCCTTGGTCTAAGCGGTGTCCACTGTTACGGCCATAGAGATGGGTGGTGCTCTGGTCCAGAAAACTTCATTTAATTCCCCAGGTCAAAGCTGTAGTCCCATCTCCTGAACCAAAACATCAGTACTATTTGGGTCAGAAGCATGGATGTTTTCCCAATCCATCCACATAACTGCCTCAGTCTGGTTGATTTTGTCGAAAATAAAAAATTAAGGAAAAATAAATTTTAAACAATGCAAACTAATCACTTAAGCCATTTGTGGGAGAAAACACCTAGATTTAAATTGCTGCCCTTACATATGTATTATTTCTTGCATTTTCACATTATCTCTTAATGGGCATTAAAAAATATATATTCGGCCCATTTATAGTCACCTTACTTAAATATTTTGAATGTTCCATGGCAACCAAAATGTGATCAAATTCTAATTAACTGAGCACATTATTTTCTCAAATCTTTAACATCTTGGATGACAGCACCAAGTCTTTTATTTGGTTAAACACTAACAAGAATCTAGTGTAGTACTTATTCATAGATTCATCTTTTGTCATCTCATACCTTTTCAAACTCTTTTCATGGAGTTTGTAGACTGATTGATTTATTTATATTGTTTAAACCTTCAAAACAACTTTAAGGGATTGTCTAAGCATTACATTTGAATGTGGTTGCGAGAAAGCCTTGATGGATGATCATAGAAGTATGTTGATCTTTCTTTCTCTTTTTCTCCAAAACTTTATTCTCGATTTGATTTAGCTTGATCCGAGCATTGGCTTCATCATGACCCTTATTTACAATATCCTATAGTCCTCATTAATAAGGATACTTTCAATTCTAAGTGGTAACTTAGTGAGGCGGATATTATAAAGTAATATAATACTTTTTCTAAGCATATTTTGTTTACGCATGTCTATGGTGCAGCTTATGTTGGAAAGGTGTTGGGAATATTGATAATAATACTATTCTAAGTTCTAACTTATTTGAATAACTTGTAGGTAAGAGGCTTAATAGGGAGCCAACTGTGATAGAATTATTTAAGGACACCCATTAATATGAAATGGATAACACATGGGCTGACAAGAAATATGGAAAAACATATGTAAGTTCACTTACTTTGTTTGTTATTTATCATCATTTCATTTTAGTAATTTTCTGCTTTATTCTTAATATTTTTTATTCTTATTTTACAGATGGAGCATCAATGGAAATGGGAACAAATCGAAAACTCTCAATTTTTAATAGATCCCAGCTCTGTTGTATCTGAATTCACAATGGAGAAATAGCTTTGGGTTAAAGGGAACTTCAATAAAAAGGGCCATGTCTATGGGCTGGGCTCGAAGGGGTGAAATTGAGATATGCTTTCCGGTCCACATCAAACTCCAAGAACACTCAAAATCAAGAGCCTAATATGGGAGAGACGCTTACTCAATTGAATAATGAACTCACTTCAATAGTGGAGAATATCACTTGTCGAAAGAGAGAAATTACCATTTGAAAGACAAAGTTATGTTGAGTAAACAACTCAGCGGAGTGTAAAACACACTAAATGAATTTATGAGATATCAATAAGCATCTAGCTTTAGATCTCACTGACCCCCTCCTTCGTGGCCTCGACCTCACCGTCCCCCCCTGCTTTATATGCCTCTCTTCCAGCTCCCCATCAAATTGAACCTTGTGATAATGACGATGATGATGATGGATCTAATTCAAGTCCTGATAATCTCGAGTACGATAAGGACCCTAACTTTGGTTATTTCAACTAATAAAGCTCATGAGACTTGGCTATTTGTTACAGTTGAGAATTTGTTGGTTTCTACATTGTTGGATTGTTATGGTTTTGTTGAACTTGGTACTTGCTGTTGTCATTCTTGTTTGGTTGAACTTGAGCATTTTGTGGTGGTTGCATAGAATTTGAGGCTTGCGATGGTTGTGGTGAACTTGACAGTTTGAGGTTATATTGATGTAATTTTGGATACAGTTATATTACAAATATTTGTACAGTTGGGTAATTTGATTTTCATAATATTTTTTTAAAAACATGAAGTTACTGTCGAATTTATCACCGATTTCGTCAGAAATTCCCATGGATCTCCGTCAAAAATTCTAACAAACTTCAATTGATGCTTTCCATATATGAGGAAATATGTGATATTCTGTTTGAAGTTTTTCCGGCAGGCTTTCGGCCAACACTTCCAACCGACACTTTCCACCAAAATTCGATGGGAAAATCAGTCAATCAAAAAATAAATTTTGTGACTAAAAAAGTTGCCTTTCTAATTGAAATATATGTTAGATCATCTTGTTTTTTGGTAGGGTAGCATAGGCACTAAGGGCTAGCGGCATATGCTGGGAGGGGCATAAGCATTGCTAGGCAATCCTTTGGTGCCACTGGGGCCTGGCAGCAGTAGGAAATATCATGCCACTTAGACAATCCTATACAAAATCTTGTTCTAAGGGTGTGATGAACATGCTATTGGGTATGCCTCAAGTGCCATTGGGCCTTATTTAGCATGGTTTAGATATTTTTCTTGAGAGAATTTTGTTGCGAGCCAATGTCCACTGGTAAGTCTCAACTATGCATGACTTTTCGGGGTGATTCACTATTGATTTTAGGGGTTTCTTATGTTTACCATGCATATTTGAATTCTTTTCTACTTTATGCTTAAGTTTCGATGCTTACATTGAGATTCTTTCGCCATAGATGCTAATGAACCTAGAAAATCAGCTATGATGATGACAGAAAGGATGCCCATGTGGTTCTACATGGATCGTGTGGCCCTACCTCTTTGTTGAATACAAGCTGTGATATAGGACCACTTGTGCCTTTCCACAACGCTTACAAGTACTCACTTCTAGCCCAGTTTGGTCATATGGAAACACATGGTCTGTTGAATTTTTATATCAACTGGGCTTTCAATAAAAGAGCCATGTATACAAGGTCAAATAAGGTTTCAACCCAAATCAATTGATAATGGGTGAGTAACTCACAAGCTTATATACATGCTTAAACCCTTTAATTTCATCAATGTGCGACAACACCTACTATCATATTCTTTGAATTTTACCAATGTGGGATAATATCCACTTTTATAATTCAACACGCCCCCTCACGTGTGAGCTACTAATAAGGCTCAACACGTGCACACAATTTTAATCAAATGAAGACGGTGACAAATCAAGATCAAGCAACCTGCTCTGATACCATGTTAAATTTTTATATCAATTGCGCTTTCAATAAAAGAGTCATGTATACAAGGTCAAATGAGGTTCCAACTCAATTCAATTGACAATGATTGGAGTAACTCACAAGCTTATATACATGCTCAAACCCTTTAATTTCATCAATGTGAGACAACATCTACTATCATATTCTTTGAATTTTATCAATGTGAGACAATACCCACTTTTATACTCCAACATGGTCTATGAGGATCTACTGGCATGCTTGATTCTTCATTTTCCATTGGTTTTGGCAACTAAAGTGCTGATTTGTTATATAAAAGGCACAACTCAAGGTCATCTATCATCCATCCATTCCCTCCATTCCCTCCATCCTTCATCATTATTTGGTATTAGAGAAGATGAAGCAAAAAGAAGAAGAAGACTTGCAACGAAACCAAAGCTTAGGCTTGCATCTAAAGATTCTAACGGAATGAACTAAGAGACTGAGTTTTTTTCAATCTCTCTTGTGAGTTTTTTGGGCAATTACTTACATAATCATAGATCTTGAATGTAGAATTGAAATGTTAAGTTTGGCATTTGAAAGTAGGTTAGACTTGATTATGTAATTTCTAGGAATAAGGTTGTTGTTCGAGAGATCTACACTGATAACCTTTGGGCTTCGTTAGTTTGTGTTGATTGAAAACCTATGAGAATAAGTGATTGATTTAAATATAAACATTTCATTACACTACGAAAGAAAGTTGTGATACGTTGGATTATCAATCCCTAAAACTAATCAACTCAGTGAGAAATGGTTGATATCTTACTTAAATAGATGCATCATTTGGTGAAGCTAATCCTAAATGCTCAATTCCATTAATTTAATCCTAGTTATTTTCTTACTTTTTGATGAAGTAAATAAAAATCTTAATTCTTGATTCCCTTAGCAAATTAATGCGACAAAAAACTCAGTATCTTGATCTAGTCCTTGGGGAATGATACACCCCTACTGTTGTATCTTTGAGGTCCCAGGTTTTCAGTCTCCACATTAAGAATCCTAAACCACATTTTTTTTGCTCGTCTTAAGTCCTTTTTTTTTCTATTGCAATTTTCAAACTTCTGTGAGAAATAGAAATAGGGCATATTTTTATTATTTTTTGGAAGCATTTTATCTCATAACTTGCCTTGGAGCTTGCAAATGAACTGTCCCATTACCAGTGAGGAAAGCAAGTGTCATCAATGCAGCGTGAATTATGAAAACAAAATTAGGTGACTACCAATAGTGACCTGCCACCTATTGCTTTGAGCACGTGGCTCACAAAAACATCAAATCCATATTGATTGAATTTTGACATGTGGTAAAAGTCATCACTTACTGAGTCTAGTTAACAAGGTACTCAAAATTTTTAAATAAGCGAATATGTATGGAATTAGAAAGAAAAGAGAGATTATGTTCTTTCCCACACACCATATATAGGTGTGCTAAGCAGCGATGGCATTATCAATGACACGGTGAACACACCTACCCGAGAAAAAGAGAGAAAAACAAGGAGCTGACTAGATTAATTCCCATCAACGACATACAGAAATTTGACTGAATCACACGAAAGTTTATTCAATCTTATTTTAACCTAAATCACGCAACAATATTACAAGGCAAACTCGATTAGTTATTGATTGGAATACTGCGTAGCACAATGGTCTCAATAGTCATGGCCGGCCCAAAGCCAAGCAAGACTCCCCATTCCAAACCTTCACCGGTGGTGGCCTTACCTTCCTTGATTGACCGGTTCCTCATCTCATCTAAAGCAAATAGCACAGAAGCATTCAGCATGTTGCCGAACTCAGTCAGCACATATCGACTTGTCATCAGTTTATTCCCCCTGAGCCCAAGTTTGGCTTCCACCTCATTTAATACAACCGGGCCACCTGGGTGAACAGCCCAGAAAATGGAGTTCCAATCGTCAATATTCTTAACCTGACAAACGCCTTGTCCAAGACATCCTGGAGGTTGCTGGATACTAACTGCTGGACACCCTTCCTTAGGCGTAGTGTCATGCCCACTCGACGTAGAGGCCCAAGAATAGCATCATCTGTGCCGAGTATGATTGTTTGGGATGCCAATACCAGTTGAAAGATGGGTCGCTCAATGGACTCGTCTGGATCAGCACCTACCATAACAGCACCAGCCCCATCGCCAAAGATAGCTGCCCCACCAAGGAGTCGGACTGGGTCTCGACAGGCCCAGTAAACACCAGTGAAATGAGTGAATCATCATCGTGGGGCTCACTCATGCCCATAGGCGGAGCCATGTTGGGGCAAGGGGGGTCAATTGACCCCCGAGCTTTTTGGGAGAAAAAAAATTAAATGTGGGATATTTTTGTGAGTAAGAAAAATAAATATATATTAATTAGTTCATAAGTACACATCATAGGAGTGCATAGCAGGGTGGTGGTTGCCCCTTATTTTGGGTGGAAGGTCCCTGGTTTGACTCTTCGTTCTGCCTTTTCTGTTTTTTTTTTTTTGGAAGTGCCCTTTAATTTTCCCAATCTCGTCCCCCCTTGCTCAGAATCCTGGCTCCGCCACTGCTCATGCCCAGCAATCGACGCATCAATATGGTGTACAGAATAACACCAAATCCAAGGACTTATCCCATAGTAGCGCTAGGCCTCCCGCCCTCCCTCTAGCATCCGCATAAACCCCATTAAACAGCCCAAGCTGTCGAGTCATGTCCTCCATTTCCACCTTGCTTTTCTTGATCTCCGATAAGAAGACCACACCGGGCGAATACCTTCGCATCAGTTTCCAAAGGTTAGCAACTGCCTGGGATTCGCCAACCCCCGACAGTTCAAACAAATGACAATTATTGCCCTTGGTGGGGTTGCTCCGCAACCTCCGCCCGCTCAGCTGAACCAGAATCAGTGCATTTTCCAGCAACCACCAGCCTAACCTTCTCGTTTCCCTCCTGGAGGTCCGAGGTCCCAAGCCACCTTTTGAAGATATCCCCACTCGGCTTTGCGATCACAGCCTCATCAATTAGCGTCCGAGAGGAGACGCTTGATCTTGGAGAGGTTAACATCAGGCTCTTCATTAACCCCCGTGGATCATAAGAACACAAAATACTGAAAGCCTAAAACCCTACAATAAATTAGATATTAGCAATCATTGTAACATACTCTTAAATGTGTCAGGAATTTGTTCGCTTTATTCTACAATAAATCAAAAATCATTTACATCTATTACTTCCCTGAAATGAAACAAATGATGGTTTAATTGGACAATTTGATTTATTAACCATAATTGAAGTCCAGAATGATATCCAAAAAATAATTTGCCAATCCAGAAAGTGAGTATAACAAGCCCAACATTTCAATTGCGTACACATCACCACTCGGAGTGTATTATCAAGGCATACATGGATGATCAAGCACAACTCAAACAACCACATCAATGTAGTGTATAGCAATGGCAGCATAGATTCAAGACAACTGTCATTTGACTGACCATGTTAACTGTGATATTCATACATAGTGTAACATTATTACACTTTGAGGAATAATTATTCAGAGTATAATGCCATATATATGCTGAACTTTATGGACTGGAATCATGGGTCTACAAGCTATTTCCATTTCACATTTACAAAAATGCGGAAAAAATGAGGAAATGAAGAAGTGTAGCACCAACTTGCCAAAACATTTGGCAAGTCATCTTTGAGATGACTAGGGATTCGTGGGTGTAACCGATTATGTACTGAACTTCTGAGGCAATCATGAGCCAAGAAGTTTCTTCCACCTAGCATATCCAAGGATGAGGAGAAAAATCACGAAACAAAAAGCTGAGGCACCTCCAGCAACATAGCCAAAAATGCCGTTAATGGTGTACAATTTACACGGTATGTTCATGCCAAAAATCCCGGCTATAAGAGTATCGAGGGCTACAGCGAATGATGCAATGGTCAAAGTCAGCTGCAACTGAATCAGTTCATTACGCTGGTTGTCAAGTTGGATGTTGACATAATCCTCTGTGTCATCAATATACTCTCTCACCTGTTCCATAAAAGCTTTTAGGATATATTCAATGCCGTGCACCCACCAACCCCCAGAAAACAACCCATTTCATAAAAAAAAAAAAAAACCGCACGGCGTGGTATTGATCCTGTTAACTGGAGGCAGGTATGGGCGATCTTAAATACATCTACAACCATTTCAAGGAAAAGAAAATCATACGCAAAATTCATACAACTTAGCACTTGTCTTCAGCCATTCGGCTTTCGTTGCTAGTATGTGAGATGGGATGAATTAAGCATAGTACCGTGGCCCAATGGAATCAATTAATTTCAGGCCCCAGCAGCAAATAAAACTAATTTTCTGCTATTCTGATAGTCATTGTCTGATATAGAGGATTCTTGGCTAATGGATCAGCCAAAAAAAGACCCCCCCCCCCTTCCCCAAAAAGCAGGCCCGCCACGTATGCCTTGATGCATGGTCCGGACATGCTTTCAGCCCAAAACAAGGGGGGAAAAATAGAACATGAATTTTTCTACTGATAAAGGTGAGTTGACAACAGTTTGCGAAAACATTCTAATAGGGCTGACCTAAAATACATCTTTCAGCCAAGAATGAAATGCATGAAAAATAAAAATCACTTGCATGCAAGTCACATTCCTTTTTTTCTTTTTCCTTTTTGGTTATGAGAATTAACAAAAAAGAAAAAATCTGAGATGAAGCCCTTGAGGTGCCAATCCACATTTGGTGGCACATAGCATTAGCACCAAAGTTAAAAATTTTGCACCACGCAAGACCTGATCCATAGCAAACTTCCCCTCACATTAGGCTGATAATGGGGTGTTGGTAACAACGGTTGTTTGGGAAAAAATAACTATTGGGAGGATTTTAGCTGTTTTGACCAAGTCAAACAGCTAATGGTGTTTGGTAAGAGCTGTTTGCAATAGCTGTTTAACTCCAAAAAGCTCTTTTTGAAAAAAGCTTTCTCATTAGCCTTTTGAGAAGAGCTTTTTGTGAAAATTACATAATGGTCCATAAGTTTAAAAACAATTACGTACATCTCATTAAAAACTAATTCATAATAAGGGTATAAATGAAAAATTTACCAACATATTTTTTAGAAACACTAGTTTCTACAAACACTTTTTCTAAAACACTAATTCAAACAGCTAACACAAACAGCTAACATCTGTTTACCAAACAGGGCCAATGACTATACTATCGAGGTAATGCAAATATTCATGCACTGTATAATGTTTTAGTAGAAGGTTAGCACCGGGAATTGACCATATCACCCACAAAGGAGACAAGGATTGCCATCCAAGTTGTGTAACTCACACCCCCCCCCCCCAAAAACCCAAAACACACACACACACACACACACACACACACACACACACACACACACACACACACACACAAATGCACATATACACAGATATAAATGTGGACATCCACAAACACTGTTTATTTGTGTTATTAGTAATTAACATAATTTGCCCATAATATTTTACCTTTTTTCGCTTTTTCTTCTAAAGATGAAAACAATGATTGAATCCTTCATAGTTATAAGGCTTCCTACATGCCATACATGGTTTATGCTTTTGTGAGGTCTGCGCTTTCCCACTTTTCCTTTTTCTTTTGATTTTTTTTTTTTTGGGGGGAGGGGGGGCTTGTCATATTGCACTTTGAAGGGCCCCTTCACATGTTCTAATAATGAATAGCATATAGTAAATCTATAGCCTCAATTTAATAGATTTGTAAAGAACATAAGACACATGAATTTCTCAATACAGTAAGTTAGCACATAAGAAGATGATGAAATTGAGATCAGGAAAGCAATGACAGACCCTTGCATGCACTGATACTTACAGATAATATCTTGTTCCTCGTCCCATCCAACTGCATGAAATAAGCCTCTAATAACATTTCAAGATCTTCAACATCATCATCCCAATAGTTGCTAGTGACCAAACTTCCACTCTTGTATGAACTCATTCGACGAAGACATTGTGGTGCAGGGACAATAGCATTTGAGCTAGCAGGATCCAATAAACCTTCAGATTGCTGGAACTGGATCAACTTCCTTGTAAGATATAGATGAGCCATATCTTCATTATCATCCAGCAGGTGCTCAATTTCATCACGTACCTGTTAACGATAGGACTTCAAATCAGCATTTAGAGCCTCTATGTGACAAGGAAAGAGCACCATCACTCAGAAAGGACCCCGCCCCTAGTAGAGCCTCAAGAAATGAAGACATACTCAACCTTACCCCTAATAATAGTACAATGTATACACCACTTAGGAAGCAGAAAACTGCAGCAATAGGAAACATTTTTGCTCGATAGAATGAAAACAATCCCAGTTCTCATAACTGGTTGCAACCCCTGGATAAATTGTGCTAAACGTGTGGCTCTACTACAGCCGTATAGGGACTATATTAGCATGCAACGTCTTTGCTTATGGTGTACCATTTTAATTATAAAACAACCCAAAAATGCATGAACCTCCATGTGTGTGCGCGCGCGCGCGTGTGTGTGCGTGAGAGAGAGAGAGAGAGAGAGGAGTACCACAATAAGACACAAAGATAATACAACGTACAACAGGATCAGAAACCTCTAGTTTGGATTAGGGTATCACATGCCAGATATGGGCAGATATCCACATGTCCAACTCATCTTTGGGACCAGATGACTTTTGTGCCTTCAACTCATAGAAGAAAAGGCAATCTTCTGATTCTTCTCAACTATTCGCTGATGATACCACGCTAAATGGGGCACGGATTTGAGAAGACCTTTTGGGGGGGGGGGTTCTATTGATAACCTTGTGTTCTTACAGATTCCATTTGACAAGTACAAAAACTTTGAAATTGAAATAGCAGCCTTTGAGCTTTGTACGAAGCTGAAAGTCTAACGTATGACTGTTAGATTTACCTCCAAGAACTGACCTATCATGTTTCTTTGAAGTATCTTCATAAAAATGCCTCAGCCCTATCCCTCTTCATTATCCCTTATCATTTCTAAACAGTAACCCCACAACCCCCACCTCCTCGCTCTTTTTATGGCACCACCCTGCCTCCCCCTTTCCCCCCTTCTGAATAGTAATCATCATTTTCCATTGCCCTTTCTCCCTTCCCCACCTCATCTAGCAACCCAAATCAAAACCCAAGCCTGAGAACCCCAACGACTCAATTTTTTTATTTTTTTTCTTTTCGGTGGGGGAAGGGGGTGATGTAGGATGCTCTAAGAGTCATTCCTACACCGAGAAACTCACACACAAATAAGAGGATACTCACAAATATTTTTCAAAACTCAACTCAATTTCATTCAATTGACTCCCTAATGCATGGTGGGCAATTTTAATAGAAAAGAGACCTAAACACTAAGAAAACTGAGAGATAATGTAGTCAAAGAGATAATGTTCCTAAATAAAAAGACAAGCGAAATGATAATTCCCAAATGTCCAATTTTTAATTTCCATAATATTGCATCATTTTCCCCCGGAAAAGAACTCAACTCTGGCGAGTTGTCATGAAGGTACCAAAAGCCCAAGAGTCTAAGCTCAGGACCTTAGTTCTAAAAAGCGCGAGGCACACAGAGGCGCATAGGGTCCCAAAGCGCGAGGCGAAGGTGCACGCATTATGGATGCGAGGCGCACTTCTATACAAACTTTTTTTAAAGTATTTCATATTTCACAAAGCATATTTTGTAGAAACAAGTTAAATAAATGCATTAAAAATGTGATTAGACATCAATATGACTACTAATACCGCAAATAACCTTAAGATATATTATCTTATTATCGTAGTTCCCCAATGCACGTACTTACGGTACAAGTTTAGCTCGCCTTTTAGCTCCTAAGGAAGGAAAATAAGAAAAAAGGTAAAGACAAAGCTATAAAAAAAAAAAGGAAGAAAAAGGGGGAAAATATAGCCTCGCATCCTTGAGGCGCACCTCATCCCCTCTGAAACGCTAACCCGGTAGCCTCACGTCGAGGCGCGCCTAGGCGTGCCTCAGGCAGGCCTTTTTAAACTGAGCTCAGGACTCACCCTTCGAAATACAAGGGCATCAAATCATGGACAGCTTGACCATGCATGAACGAACAACGGCCAGGAGAAGACGCGACAACTCATCATCTAACACAGCCAATGTCAGTATTTAGCTGTGGAAAACGAAAGGACTTTGGGACCTAAATACCTACAGGAGCACCAAAAGGAAAACAAGGAAGCTCAAAGATACAGTGTAAAGTTAGGTCCTCCACATTGAAAATGAGACTAATACCTAAGCTCACAAGAAGATCAAATACAGATGTAGTAGATCCCAAATTATTGATGACTTGGTAAGGTCCCATGGGGCGAATGTGAAGCTTTGTAAAGGAGTGTTTGGGTAGCGGTTCAGGTTGAAGATGAGCCATAACAAAATCACCCGCCTCAAAACTCACATCTTTACGACGTACATAAGCTAAAAGTTTATAACCATCATTATTCAAAGCAACTTGTACAACATACCTCAGCATGCAAGTCATAAATATGTTGTGCAAATGTAGATGCAAACTCGAATACCCAAGCGTCAAATGGAAGGGAAATGAAAGGGAAATAACATCCGCATAGGGGTAACCATGGACAACCTCAAAATGATATGACTCTGTCAACCTAATGACAGCATCGTTACAAGTAAATGTCTTAAGCAAATAATCAAATCTCATTCACGGTTCCCTCAAAAGATGGGACACAATTAGGAGAGCTGGGGAAAAAATGCAAGTCTGAGGAAGGCTCCCTAGCCAAGAGTGTGAGACCGAGCTTCTAATCTCCCAAACACCTGATCATGATGAATAAAGGAAATAGTTCCCATGAGTGGAGTATGTCCACTAGTAGGAGAAATATAAGGTCGGAGAGGGTCTTGACCATAGGGAGGGAAGCAACGCCTTAGGCAAGGAAGAAGTAAGAGTGCTATCATTGTTGTGATGCCTAAAGGTGTAGATATTGTCTCTACCACGATGTGAGATATTCAAGTCATATGGCCAAGGTCGACCTAAAAGGATATAAGCGACATCCATAACAAGGACATCATGCAAGATCTCATCCTTATAACCACCAATCTAGATACGAACCTTACGTCTATTGGTAGATGTGAGGTTGGTCCTATTAACCCAGGCTACTTTAAAAGGGTAGGGTTGACGTTGTACTTTCATGTGACAACAATCATCAGCAGATTGTGTAACAATGTTCATAGTGCTACCTCCATTGACAACCATTTTCATCAAAGTTTCCCCACACTTGACAATGGTATAAAAGACGGTGGTACGTCTCCTCTCATTGCTCACAGTAGGATTGCCCAGGAAACACCTCACAATGCCAAAATGTGTATCTTGAAGAAGGTTATTTTCAACATTGATAAGGTCCTCCAAGCTTCTTTCAGATTCAACAACTCCTTCCTCAAGCTCGAGAGGCTCCCTAGATTGATGTAAGCAAGGGTACAATAGGGGCACTCATACGCATAATGACAACTCCAGCGACAATTAAAACACCGAACATTGGATGTTGGGTTGCAGGAGGAACTAATAGAAGCACTAGCACTCATAAAACTTTTGGAATCAGAAGCACTCACAGAATACTCAACCATCTAATACACTGGAGGGGTAGACTGGAAAGCGATCTTAGATGAGTAGGGATGGCAATTTCACCCGCACCCGATGGCTGCTCATTCCACCCGACCCCAAAAAGCAGGTGAAAACCCAAGGTATATGGATGATGGATGTATGATGGATGATGGTTTGGCGGAATTGGATTGCATCCGGGTGAGGCTCCATCCGACCCGCCACCCGATTCATCACCCGCTTAGTCATCCACTTCTTTATCTTCTCTTTGCAATTAGGTTACTTTTCATTTTTGTCTCTTAAATGTCACTCATTTTTTGGAAAATTATATTGTTAATTCTATGATTTTCATCAAAATTAATATGATGAATATGATATTTATTCGTTCCTTATACCTAAGATATCTTTTTAAACTTTTCAAAAGACATAGCTTACTTTTTTATTTAAATTTGCTAACATGTTACATATAAACTTTCATTACCTGTTTACAACCCGATCCACCCGTTTTTCACCCACTGATGGTAAATAGATGGATTGGATTGGATTACATTTTTACAGATGAGGAGTGGATTGGATAAAGTGGATTAAAGCGAGTGATAGATGCGGACGATGGTTCACCCGGACCTGAATCCGATCCATTGCCACCCCTATAGATGAGGGCGTAGAGGGGTGCACTTAGTAGAGCCCATCAAGCTTTTCAACCTCTAAAGCCCTATAGTAAGCCTCATCTAGAGTATAAAGAGAAGATAAGGTCACTTCCCTGTTAAGGCCAGTTGGCAAGACTCGAATAAATTGAACTATAGTAATGGAAAGATCCTCTACCAAACCACGACGTTGAATCAACTCCTCAAAACTGTTGATATAATCAGCTACACTAGGGGTGGATTCCCTAAGGTACAAGGAGGTGGGCTCTAGGAAAAGAAGGGGGTACTTCTACTTCAACCTTTATCTCATAACTTTCATAACTGCCCATTGGTTGATAGGCGGTTGATCCATGCACTAAAGGTGACTGATGATAGTCTACTATAACTTCCTCAAAGGCCCTACAAGTTTTATCTTAGCAAATCTAACTCTATCCGTATCAGACATCTCATACCAATCAAAGTAATCCTCTATAGCAATTATCCAGTCAGAAAAAGTTGTGGCATCTTGGGTAATGTCAGAGTAACCCTCCCTCATGTGCGTTCATGCCACCTCTTCCCCCGAACTCATTATGAATGGCATCATCTCTATCCCTAAACCTCTCATAGCACACAAGTCTAGGCTCCCTATAATTACCAAACCTTCCGCCCTCTCTAGGATTGTCAAACCTAAGACTATCATTCCCTCCCACCATTAAGTCCGAAGATTTGGGTTGGTCATACATGGGTGACTTTTAAAAGGCTCAAGTGAGGTGCGCTATTTTAGACTCAAGTTAGACAAACCTTTCCCCTTGATAGTCTAGTCATTTAGAAAGGGAATCAATTTGGAATTGGTAATGCTACTTAGGTGATGAGGACATGCTAAATGCAATAATTCCTAAGATTAGCCAAAATTGCAATAATAATGACAAGGATAACCAACACACAAAGCATAGAAAACTACTCAATGCAACCCAACACAATCAATTTTTGTTATTTTAAAGGCGGGGTTGACTGGGAATCTGAGCAAATAATTTGAACAGCCAAATGAATTAGATAGTATCCTAATTTTCGCAGTAGAAAATCCAAACTTTCAACGAGGCAGATCGGGGTCTCGCTCTCGGTTCCTTTTAGCGGTCTGCATTTACTTGTCCAAAGAACAACCCTTTCCACTTCAGCAACTGAAGTGGCAGTGATGGAGATGGGCTGGCAGTCATCACAGTGGACTTTGCTTTGGTCCAGCCGGAGATGCTCCACCAAACAACCAGCACCACAGGCACTTCAGGGCACGAATAACCGCAGTACCAACATGGACAGACTCAACACAATATGGACAGACTCACACAACAACAGCAAACGGCAGCGGCAGCAGTAGACAGCTCTTCAATTGCGAGCAAAGGGACAGCTCTCATTTTAGGATTTCGCGAACACATAGCATTCAATCGAAGGACAAATTGAAACCTTTTTCTTGCAATTCCTATAGGGTTCTGATATGGAGAGGGTAGTGGAGGGGTTAAGTCAATTGTGGATGACTTTGATGGATTGAGGGCGAATTTAAGGGTTTTAGAGTCGAAAATTGGCAAATCGCAATTCAGGATTTGCGAATTTGGGGTTTTGGGTTCCGCCAGGTGGTCGTCCGATGGTGGTCATTGGTTGGTGGTCGACCGGAGATGGGTGGTCGATTGGTGGTGGCACATGGTGCATTTCGGTGGTGGCTCAAAGATTTCGCTCCAAGGGCTAGGGTTCTAGGGTGATTTGGGTTAGGGCGCCCCCCCCAAAAAAAAAACAAAAAAGTGAAAGGGGACAATGGAAAAAAAAAACCCAAAGGGCTGCGGCCCAGATCGAAAGGCTCTGATACTAAACTTGACATAGAACACTCTGAGAGCAATTCCTACACCAAGATACTCACACATAAATAAGAGAATATTCACAAATATTTCCCAAACTCAATTCAATTTCATTCAAATTTGACCCCCTAATGCATAGTGGTGGAATTTAAATTAAAAAGAGACATAAACATTAAGGAAACTAAGAGGTAATGTAGTCAAAGAGAATATTGTTCCTAAACATAAAGATCAGCGAAAACATAGTTCTTCAATTTCCAATCTTTTATTTTCCCTAATACTGCATCAAGGGGGGCCACAAAATCCTGAGTGCCAGCTAACCCATCACCTAGTAAAAATACCCAATTCCATTTCATCTTGAAGGATTTGACGAGATGTGTTCTCTTTTAGTTTTCTCTCTCATTCTAACACCTTGATTACCCATGTTATGTGCAACATTTTCATCCGTTCCCATGTTCTCCAATTTCACTGAAACTCTCTCCATTAAGAACACAGGCGCATATCTGTATCTATGTATACACACACACACACACACACACACTCTATGTTACCTACACTCGCGACCCAAGTGTCGGATACTGATAAAGATCCAAGTGTCCCACTCTCGTCAAGTTTCAAAAATTAGGACACAGGAACACTGTCCAATTCTTGGACACAGACATAAGGCCCCTTCCAAAATGTAGCCCTTCATCTATTTTTCTTCTAAATTATATCATCCCATGTTACTATTATATTTTTGATAGTCATATGAGCCCAGTATGGATTTATGACTTACCACTTATAGCCAAAAAACCACTCCATCTAAACTGGGCTCACCTAGTCACCCATACACGGCAAACGTACAGCCCATTTTCTAACATCCCACAAAACATATTACCCTCCTTTCAATAAAAATTTAAATTTAAAAAAGAAAAACAAGTAATGAGACCACTGGAAAGAAGCGACAATCGAAACCCTAGACTGAGGTTCTTCCGCATTTCATTTTTTGGAGCATCTATAGGGAACGTAATCGAAGAGTCTTTGAGGGAGACGAAGTGTCCCTTGAATGATTGAAAGATAGTTTCATTAAGACTCTTCATTTTGGGATAAAGGGAACTTTTGATGCGGCTAACATTGTGGATAGCTTGCATATTGGATGTATCTTTGAATCCATCTTTTCTTCCTTTTTATAATACATATTTTTCCTTATCATAAACAAAGAAAACCTAGACTGAGGCACATCGCAACTGCGAGCCCCCCCGTAGCGGACTCCTTTATCCTCTCTCCCCCTTTCACTCTCTCCGACACCCCCACAGGCCTCAACTCCGCCTCCCATCAACCTCTATTCGTCGCGTCAACTGCCTCGCCCCTTTCTCCGATGCTGACTACGTTGGGATGACAGTGTCCGACAGCTTAGAGCCTGCTCTGACCCTGACCCGCATCCTGTGTCCGGATCCACATAGGATAGTGTCGACACGGCTACGGCAGACCCGAGTCTGAGCAACTCACTATGTATGTGTGTGTGCGTGTGTGTGCGCGCACACACATACATGTATACGTCCATGTATATGTATGTATGTATGTATGTATGTATGTACACACACACACACACACACACACACACACACACACGCAACGCGTGTGTGTGTGTGTGTGTGTGTGTGTGTGGATAGAAAAAATGGAACTAGCTCTTTGACACCACGGGTTTTGATCGGCAAATTCCTATGCCTCAATTTTCGATTTGCAGACCACCTCTTCGTCCAAGGAAACAAATCCCTAATTAGAAGACAAATTAATCTTACTTACCACCTCATCTCAGTAAAATTGAACTACTACCCGAAATTGTACTGGGACATGGCGCAAATCACAAGATTGGCCTAAGATTATACTAGGATTTTGAGCAAATAACAATGTTGAGCTACTCATCGATGAATTCCTCCATCACATTTGAGATGAACTCATGGAAGGAGTTTGAGTTGCTGCCACACCAAACCCTTCACTTCATGCAGGTTCTGATGACGTCCCAAGCACAATGGTGGCAGTAGTGCTGGGGGAAAATATGGTTGCGTAAAAAAGAACATTGATCTCTCTCAACCTACTTTGCCTTTTGCACACCCATTTCACTTTCCCAGAGTAGCTGATGGTCAAATGGTGCCGCTGCTGACTCTTTCTCTCTTTCCCTCTATTGCATGGGTGGTGACTATTGAGAAAGATTTAAGGGTTTGGACCAACAAGCCATTAATAAAATAAGGCTCTCCCCTTAATTCCTTTTACTTTTCTTCAATCACTCTTCAAAGACACTTGGATGTAATTTGAACAGAGAGGAGGAAATAGAAGAAGCTTTCAAGGGGAGGTTAGAGAGACAACACTAAGCCAAGGTCATTTTAGTCATTTTGGTTAGCTTTAACAGTGTTAGTAACAAGGTGGCAGTTCCCAGGAGTTATTAAAATAGACTTGCACTGTTTGGATTACGAAAATTGACATTCATCAAATGCAATCAGGAAGATCAAAGGGACGCCAAATGGAATTTCCCCTTTTTAAGGAAGACTACCTTTTATTTAAAAAACCTTATGCTTCGTCTATTTTTTTAATTTCCCATTACCCTTAATCAATACCAAGATTTCAGAAAACTAGACCAGAAATCAATACTTCCATTTGAGGAGACAGGGCGGTGTTAGAACGACAGTTTCTCAAAATAGTTGGATTTTCACCAACGCTACCAGCCCTCATTTCCCAAAACCTTTGCGGGTTCCTATGCAGATAATTAAATTTTATAAAGATTTTCAACTACGATGGGTTTGCATTTCATTATTATTCTTCCCAATAAACACCAAAAAATCAAAGGCCAAAACCCTACTTGTTTACTCTCCTGCACAAGAGAGAGGAAGGCCTTCCTTTTCTCTTTTTTTGGTTGGGGGGAGGAAAAATAGTCAACCAGCTATCGAGAACAAAGCAATGTCGAGGAACTACTTTCATCTCTATTTTGTTCTCTTCTTTCTCACTCTTCTTGGGTGACCTAATGCTTCTCCATTTCCAATTTTGTGTCCTTCAAAGGTAAGCCACCATCATCATCACCACCATCAACTTCTTCCTGTTGTCTGTGCATATGACGTCGTCTCTAGTAGCCGCTTGATGGATCAGACCCCTATTTCCTGTCCATGCTCGGGTTATTCTGTGTCAAAGAGGTTCGCTAGGTCAGAGAGTCGAGTTCGAGCAAGTGGAGCCTCTGGTTTCAAAAGGCAAATGGTTCATTCTCTGCCTATTATACACATTTGATGAGAAACTTCTGTGCTTTTTGCTCAATCACCCCTTCAAATTGAACAACCACACTGGAAACGAAACATGTCTTCACATCGCAACAAATATAAAAATGAAACTGCAATTGCAGGTGTATGTCGCACAAGCTCTATAAGGAGAAACCAAACAAAAAGTAAGGCAGAAGTAGAAGATGTCCCTCAAATTAAAAGTTTAGTGGCAAAGAACCCCCTAAAAACCAACCAAAAAGAAAAGAAACAAGGTTCCTTTCTAACTGTTTGCCTAACTGCTTGCCTATAATAAAACAAGCTTAGTTAGAAGAAAAACCACTGCCAGCACCACCTCTCCTATCACTGCGCCATTGTCCCTTCTTCACAAGCTTTATCAACATCTACAGAGAATAATTCACCAAGCCCACTGGCACTCACTTAAACCACAGCATCTCCGCAATCAGTACAGCCTTTTGAAGCACACTTGACACCTTGGCCAGTTGCCCCCATCGTTAGCAATCAAATCAGTAAAATACAATCTCTATAAGGAGTTCTGAAGGGACAGAGGAATAAAGCACTGGTTTCAACAGGCTTCTGGGAATCATGAGGTCAGCAAGGCTCAGGTGCTGGACAGGGGTAGTTCCTACAGTTGATCTCCAAAGGGATCAGACAGCATTCCGGCTTGGACAGAACAACAGAAATTTGGTATGTAGGGGTGAGAGGACAAAGTGATGGCAGAAAATTAGCAGAAGCCTAAGATGTCGGCCAAGTCAGCACTCATGATGAGTACCCTTAATAATGATGGCTGCATCATCTGGGGGGTGCATTTGCAGTGGTGCAGCACTAGTCCCTCCCCCCTTTCACATCAGGCTTTTTCTTTAACACCCCTCCCCCCCCCCCCCCCCCCCGCCAAAAAAAAAGGACACACAAAACCAGCTGGCCTATGAAATTCAGTCCAAGAAAAGTACTTAAAATCCAGAGCAAAAGATAACGGAAAATTGTATCGAACCAAAATTACATAGGAAGCCCTCTCCTAGAGTCCATAAAGGGCCAAAGACGGTGGACGGAGGGCGAAAGAAGTGAGAACAAATGGAAGACAAGTCAGACAAATAGATAACAGGATGGATTAGTGGACTAATGAATTTGAAGGATCTAAGTCATCAAACTGTCTTTACGGATTTTGTTTCCCCACTTCATGTCAGTAAATATCATCAGCATACAGCATCTCGAGCGAAATCTTAAGAGTTAAAAAAACAGGCAATCTGGATTCTGGAAGCTATCCATTATCAATCAATTTAAGCAAGCAAAAAATCAGACAAAATGAAGCAAAAAATCACAACAAACTGTGCAAAAACACATCCATCCGCCCAGAAGGGTTTCAAAAATAGTAGAAAACAACACAATCGACAATCCAACCGTAACCTTACTAAGCCAAAAAATCCCAACAATAGAATTCATCACTCAAGCAAAGGAAAAACCCAAACTATCAATGAATGTGAATAAAGCAGAAAATCACACCAAACAGTGTCAAAACACATCACTGCAAAAACAATACAAAACAACACAACGGACAATTCAACTGTATCGCCAAATAATCCCAACAACAGAATTTATCACTCAAGCAAGGAAAAACCAAAAGATTAAGAAAAAAGAGTTGCAAAAGCAGAAGACAAAATACCTTCTGGACCCTAGCAAGCAAGCGAGTAAGGTTACTTTTCAAACTCCTCACACGTTCAAGATTCTTGGTACTAACATTCTGAGCCAATTCATCCAACACAGGATAAGCATCTTTCTCAAGTTCAGCCACGTTGGAGTCCAAATAGGAACACACCACCTCCAATGCAATCTCCAGCACCTGAAATTCAAATGGAAGTTCCCGTTGCCCACCTTCAATGGTTTCAGAAGCATGTGGCCATCGTGCCACACTAGAATGCATTTCATCATCCTGGACATCAGCAGGGCTAGCTTTACTCATCATGGCCGGGTCTCTACAAGTAAGCTGTTGTCGAATTTGGTCAACGAAAGGAAGAACCTCCTGCCGGAGAGGATCAAGCAAAAGTACCTCTTCAGCAGTAACAATTGCCTTTATGAACTCTAAATTGACAACCATTGCTCGCTCTCTAGCTGCCAATGGACAAAAGAAAACGCTGAGTCTCCTCATAGGCTCATACAGATCAGACTAAATCAAGAACCTATCTACCATTTTTCCATGTGGCAAGTCACAAGTAAAAGACAGCTTCTGTACAGACTTAGCTAAGAGCTTATAGGCAAGATTTGCAGGGTACCTAGAAATCTCAGACAAAGTGTCCACTTTGAGGATCTTTGGCTTAATATTAAGGATACGCTATTATAGGCATCCACAGTTGTTACGCCAAATCTCAGACACTTCCATTTAACGATTGTCACTGTTACAAGGTGTATCTGTCAATCTGTCATTAGGTACGGTATTATCTTCAGGATGGTACTCTTAAGATTACAACCCGTACTGAGGAAAGTTATAAAACCTATATGATAATCATGTAATAATATTTGTATCAAAAGCACACATACACTTCACCATTTACCCTCTTGTCTCACTCTCTCTCTCTTCCCCTATTCTCTCTCTTGTTCTTATACATCTGAATGATATACATACTGGTGTTTCACCTAACTTTTTGGGTATCCATTGAACATAAGAGAAAAGAACAGAATTGGCAAAGATGATGCCTACTTGGGTGTATTTCCATTGTACCTAGCTTTAGGAGCAGAAGCTAGCGAAAGCAAGTTTTGACCTTGCAACCCATGAGACACTGCTAGTTGAGATCACCTTAGAAACTAATTACCAAATTGCCAGGATCTTGCCGCCTGAGGGATTAAGCGGCTTACCGCCAGCTCATTTGCACTTAATTTCTCACTATCTGGTTGCTTGTAGTTTCAATTAAATTTCCAACTTCATGCAATTTTCCAGTTTCTTCCAGTTTCAACCCAAGTGAATTTGCTAGTTAATTTAGTTGACATCACCAAAGGAATAAATCAACAAATTGCAAGGATCCTGCAGTCTAAGGGCTTAAGTGACAGCTTAAGTGGCTCACTTCCTGCTGTTTTGGACAGAATTTCCAACTATCCGGTTTCAACTAAGCTTCCAACTTCTTGCAATTTGCCCAGTTTTCCAGCTCCTTCCAACTTGAACTAAACTAACCTAAGCATCCAGTTTCTCTAGTCCAAAAGAACGGGCACTTAATTAAACAAAACAAGAAGAACTCACAACAGCCTAAACAGTTCACATATGAATGATATGATTAAAACATCTACTAGAAACTTCAATCACAAAAGGGAAGAAAAGGGTTTATACCAACAATATTGGAGGAGTGCGAGAAAACAGGGCCAAGGATTCTCAAATCCCTAGCGGGAATTCCAACGCGCTTAATAATCGTTCCCTTATCCAACTCAATCAACTCCGACTGTCCAAATTTATCAAACTTCATCCACAGCCTCGCTCCACCCATCTTCTTCTTCGCTTTGCTCGACGATGCACCTCCCGTGGCGACGCTTCCGCTTCCGCTTCCGCCACTGGCCAGCGGGGCATTATTCGGAGTCGGAAAAACCTCAATCGACGATGTTTCTTGCGCCGGCGGCTTCTTGGAACTCCGGCGCCGGAGGATCATCTGGCGAAACGAGAACGGATTCTTCCCCATCCTTTATCTCTCTGTCACCTCCTCTCTTTCCCAAATTCACCGTCCTCTGATTCTCTCCACAGCCTCCTCTCTGCCGGTGAGGGAAGAATGAAGCTCGGCGTCAATGGCAGCAGGAGCAGGGTGATAGTTTACTTCCGCCGCCGCTAGACGAACCCCTTTGTCTGCCATAAACGTCACGCACCTTCCCCACTTTGCGTTTGGCTGAGGAGAGAGAAATTTTGGGGGGGGGGGGGGAACATAGGTGTTTCTTTCGAGTGAATGATTTATAGGCATAAAAAGAGACGCGATCCAGTAAGATGAGTAACGAAAGCTGCAACAATTTTACAATATATTTGGATGTTGGAATAGGAATGTACTTACCTTGGGCAAAAAATTATAATGATTGTCACTAATAATCAGCACAATTTATTCAATTTAGAGTATTTATTTAGAATAAATTGATTCTAACTATTAATTTTATTTTTGTTTTTGAATATTAAAAAATGTATGATAAAAATTTTATTTCCAAAAAGAAAACAGAATATCAAAAAAACGTAGAGATTCTGTTTCCAAAAACAAAGAATAATATACATTTGTTAAATATTAACGTTCTGCATTCCTTAAAAAGGCTAATAATGAGATTCAAACTTGGGGAAAGAACAATGAAATAAGCACCGCCTAGCCACCTAACCTCACAACTTATCTTGATGACTCCACCAACTTTATAATAACCATGTTCTCAGTCAAAAATTTAAAAAAAAAAAAAAAACCGAAAGACAAGCCTTAGCTTTCCACCGCCCAGGCCCCGATAATCGCCGGAACATTGTCGGCACTGACAATGACAAAGTAGAGGATAGAAGGGCCCACGATAATGGCCGGGACGCCGCCAGAAATATGCGACCGAGGTGATGGAGGAGGACATCGGCTATGACTATTGACCACTACGGAGACCTTCGCACTGGAAACAATGGTGGATGTTCGCCGGAAGAGAGCGATTTGGTAGCTGTGGTGGTCGCGGGAACGGAAAACTTGTTGCTAGAGAATTACTCGCCGGAAATGTGTAATTGGTGAACAACCAAATAATGTCATATTGAAATTAATTTTATCCATATTTAGGTATATTTTGTGATTTTTACAACATATTTTTTAATATTCAAAAACAAAATAAAATCAATAGGTAGGAATTTATTCCAAATGTACGCTCTAGTTTTAAGAATTATAGTAGCTGTCATATAGCGACGACCACTATAACTGCTAGGGGTGTGCAAAACCGGTTAGCCGGAGTTTCGGTTAACTGAAAATCGATTAACCAGTTTTTCGATTCAAAAAAATTCCGAACCGTAACCGAACCGAAAATTTTGGTTAACCATTTTTCGGTTAACCGAAAATTTCGGTTCGTCCAAAACCCAAACCGTAACTGAACCGAAAATTGCGGTTAACCAATTTTTCGGTTCGGTTAACCGATTTTTCGGTTCGGTTACCGGTTCACCGTTTACAAATAATAAAAAACTTATACTTTCTTACCTAAATTTGTCATTCTTTTATGTTTAAATTCTTTTTATAAAAATTAAACTTTGGTTACCATTTATAAATAATAAAAAAGTGCACTTTCTTACAGAAATTTTTTTATGTATAATTTTTTTAAGAAATAAAATTATTTTCGGTTCAGTTAACCACCAATTAACCGAATTTTCAAATAATCCGAACCGTAACCGAACCGAAAACGGAAAAAAATTTCGGTTCGGTTAACGAGACCGACTTTTTTGAAAAATTTGTTCGGTAAACCGGTTTTTCGTTTCGATTTTTTTGGTTTTTTGGTTTCGAATTTTTTTGCACACATCTAATAACTGCACTCTTATCTTGTTTGGATTTAAAGTGGAGTGGAAGGGGAAGGGAAAGAAAAATTTCTATTATTTTTATTATTAGTATTGACATTATTATTATTATTATCATTCCTACTAGTAGTATTATTGTTAATTCTATTATCACTAAAAATTAAAATAGGAAAACACCTAATGACTTTAATTTGATACAATTAATCTCATTCCTCCTAACACCATTCTATACAACAACAATAAAAAAGTTAAATTTTTATTTTATAATTTTTTTGGCACTTGTAAGAATGTAAGGCACTAATCAAAGTAAAATAACATCAACAAATGTAAATAATATAAACTCCCAAAATAAAATAGCAAAATAACCAAAATCAAGGTAATACCATAGGTATTAATGTCTAGATAATATGATCGTGTTGATGACCATTATAATATGACATCCAACTTATTCTGTTACACCCAAAAAAAAAAAAAAAGTACATAATTCTACATAATTACGAATTCTAGAAAGGAGTACTTAAACTAATAATTTGACCCAAACACATCGGGCAACATCTGATGTAAGAGATCCTTGTGATTCTCAGTTACACATGCAAGCAAAGCTTGCAGCATGTCAGGATTCTTTACAAGGAAAAGATATGTGTGTGTCTCTACATATATATATATATATATATATATATATATATATATATATATATATATATATATATATATATATATATATATATAT
>JAKOGI010000455.1:5000-95000 GCA_029747015.1 Carnegiea gigantea
AAAATATTTTTACAAAATCCTTCTTCTATAAAATGTTTTCACCAAAATCTTATTTTGCAGATCTCTTGGAATCAGTCTCTCTATGGGCAGTGATATCGGTAGAGGTAAGGTTGCCTATATCTGGATCTCTCCAGACCCCGCGAAAGTGGGACCCATACTGGGAGGTATTGGTTTTGTTGTATTCGTGTCATTCAATTTTGGCCTTTATATTTAATCTTTACAAAAGCATGTTCCAAACACTATCCTTTAAAAATCAATAATCATCCCTACCATATTCCTTTAGTTATGTTCATCTTGCATAAATTCATATGCATATTCAAATAGAAATTTGCATTCAAGAGTCAAAGTCCACATCAAATCAGGAAGCAGTGACATATTCAAGTTCAAATATGAATTTTAGGTTTGAACTGGACCTTAATTCAATTATTTCATTATCACAAAAGTTATTGAGAATTTCAAAACTTTAAAGTTAGTTTTACATAGTAATATTCAAAAAAAATAATCTTTTGTCTTCGATTTTATCAATCAAAAGTTTCCCGAAGGATTTTTCTGACTCATTGTTTCACTGGTAGATTTCTTCAAAACAACCTCACTATAATTTTCCTACTTCAGATGGAAGCAAACCTAGATAGAGGTAAGCAAATTCAGTGATTTGTTCCTAACATTTAAGATTTTGCTATCAAACCCAAGAGCCATACTTAAACATAAACTCAACCTGAAATCAAGATTCAAAATCAAAGATTCAAAATCAATTTGAAGGGCTCGCTGAATTTCACCTCCAGCATATAGCCAAGTTGTGAAGTCCACCTCTCATATTACTCAAAAGCCTCAAGTTTCTCAATTACAAGTTTTATCAAACCCCAATCGCACTCCTTTTGCTTTTCGAAATCAAAATTTGAATTCAGAAACTTAACTCATTTTCCTGAACTACAACTTGTTCAAACCCTAAAACTAGAAACTCTCTTTCTTGAAGCCGATGCACTCAAAAAGCGTAGATTTTATGAACTTATCCTCCTTGACGTCAAATCTGCTCAAATCGAGCAAATTAAAGATGACAGAGGGGAAGTTCTTTATTCTAAATTAAAAATTCTCAAGATTTTATCATCTAAAGAATGGGGCTAGTCCCCTTATGAATACAAAAAATTTTCAGTCCATTTCCAACCTCAACACTTCAATTTTCTCGATTAAAAAATGGCATGGTTTAGAGCTTTCTACTATAGGAGCTTTGACCATTCCTGGTTCATCTTCTTTGATAAAGGAGTCTCAGATCAATATATTCAAAGTTGGTTCTTCGATTGGTGGTCATATTTTGGATTCAACTTAGATTCATTACGTTCCCTAGCAGTTCAAGGTCTTTAAGTTCTTATGAAGCAACCCAAATTGTTCAAAGCATTAAACGAAATTATACTTTCAGTCAAATTTGAAGTTCCTTAGATTCTTCATTTGAATTTCAAATATCACAAAGTTTATCCTAATGATCCTTACATCTCCATTGTTTACGAATTTAATTCAAGTTCTGGTAAAAATTCAATTTTGACCAGAGATGCAATCTTGATCAAGTTCAGCAATATTTGAAGCTTCATACAAAGCAGTTCACAGACAATCCCTCAACACCAATAAAAAATATGACACGTGTCCTTCATCAAGTTCATCCAAAGGCTTAAAGAAGAAAGCTACATTCAAAAAATTCATGAAATGGTTAGAGCAACAGGCCGATGCCGATAGCATCAACTGACTCCTATTCTGATCCAATGGGGGGACAATGTGTTCAAGATCTGCACAAAATTTAAATTCAAGGACGTAGTAATCAAAAAATCAAGTAGCAACTATCAAGTTTTGATGAGCTTGTCAGTTGTCAACCACTCAAAAATAACCACCTACAACTGTTCAAGAGCAGTCACTAATTAAGATGCTTCAATAATTTTATCTTTTTACTATTTAAGTCTCATAAACAATATCACCTTATTGTTTTAATAATTATCTTTTACTGTACATAGTTACAGGTTTCTTTTCATTTACACTGGCATGTCACGTTTAGTTGGATTTTAGGTTTGCATTTTTAAGATTACATATAGGGATAATGTGGATTAGCTTAAGATTCCCTTTTATGATGCTTTTGCTAGACATGATGGTCGTCAAGAGCTTGATTGACTTTTCATGTCTAAACTCTTTTGGAGCTAAAACTTTATGAAGGTTTTGGAAAAGTATCATGATTTAGCCCCTTGTCCTGATTAAAAACTATGTCTTTCCTTAGAGTCCTTAACACTAATTTTGATAGACATGATTATTATATGAGTGAGATGATATTTTATGGACATCCCATGAGATTTCAAGCTTTATTAGAACTAATTCATTAGGTTTAGGCTCTGTTTGGACCTTTGAAAATTTGGTGGAAAGAAAAAATTTGAGAAAAATACCTTTTTATTTCTTGCGTTTGGTTTAGAGAAAATCACATGAAAAATAAAATATGAAGGAAAATAGGTGAAACAATTGTTAGAAACTAGTGATAAAATTTTCCTCATCAAATTGTGAGGAAAATTTGGGAGAAATTTCCAAAAGAATTCTCAACCTCCTCCAACCTTGCACTGCTTAGATGATATCAACATGATTCAAATGATTCATTAACATTCAAATTTCTCATGTATTTTTTTTTCTCAATACAAACAAGAGGAAAAAAAAACTTACTTTCTCCATGCTTTTTTTTCCTGAGATTTTTCTTTCCATCAAATTTTCTAAGGACCAAATAGAAAGTGTTTGACTCTTTCAAGTTGCATGTCTACAATTTATGTGGAATCCAATCCAAAACTGTAGTAGCATGTGTATATTTAATGAGGTAATAGAGGCATTCTTTCGTGGGACATTTTAGCCACATGCCAATAGTCTCCCCTACGTTTACATGTTTAGTCCTTCACTAGCCTTTTTGAGCTTATATCTATCTCTTTTGTGAACCCTTCATGGACGCATTGGCCATACTCCTATCCTTAAACCAAGTCTATGAAACATCATTTCATGGGCACTTTTGGGGGGTTTGTGATGGCTTTGGTATGTTGGTTTGATGAAGAGGTAGATGACATTGTTCATTTGGATTGTTACCCTCCTGTTTAGGTTGTGCATGTATGCATTAGATTGTGAGTTGATAATTTTTTGTCATATGGCTTTCTATAGAAAATTCCCTTTTCTTTTCATTTTTAGAAAAAAAAAGAGATGAAGAAGAAAAAGAGAGGACAAAAATTTGAAAAAAGGAGAGAAAAGAAAAAGAAAAAAAGGTAAAAGAATGATTGGCATTGGATATGCGTATAGCATGAGTTCCTTTCTTTGTCGACTCATTTCTTACTAGATTTGTGGGCTGCATGTTCATCTTATTGATGAGAATAGGTGTGTTGATGCATTTTATGGTGTTTTGGCCCTTATTAGTTGCTGCTTAGCTATTCGGCTAGTAGCTTTGCATTGCCTAAATTCATTTGTCCACCTCCTTTCCTAAACTCTTTAGTCTGCAATATCTCGTGTAAAATTATGTTTATTATTATCTACATATTGCATCTAACTATTGAAGAATTAGAGCATTTGGGTAAGCCTATGATAGATAGCATCTTTGGATAGAGTCTCAAGGAAACCCATGCTATATTTGAAAGGCATGAGAGGGTTGATTCACATTTCCTAACAGTGAGATTCTATCAGCTGCTCTACTTAATTCCATGCGCTTGCATATCATACATTGTGCTTCTTTTGGGTTGATCATGCTTGATGTCGAACTTGTGGTGTCATATTTCTTTGAAAACAACCACCTTCTCCTGAATTCGAAACGTCTTGTGCAGTATTTGGAATTTCCATTAATTATTACCCTTGCTTGTGATGTGCTATTAGTTGCTTAATCTGAGGAGGTACCGATCCTAGATGTATCATTTAGCTCTATCTAGTGTTTGGTTAAGGACAATAAAGGTTTGAGCGTGGGAGACTGATAAGTGCCCAATTTACATAGAATTTTTAGGAGGTTGTGCTCGCATTTTTGGGGATAAGTGTGTATTTTTAGCAATTTTATGCCTCTACTTTCTTCTTTGTGCTTTAGTTTAGTGTTTCACATTCCTTGCAGATTCTAGCTAAGATAACTTGAGCATGTCTACAAAAGAGATGGAGAAGAAGTAAAAGGCCAAGAATTACAATGATTTCGCATAGATTGACCACGAAAACCTAGAACTGGATTGAACTAGATAGATTTTAAATGAACCAGTTGCTCCTACGTGAATCTACCTAAACACATTGTGTAAGAAAGGAACCCAATTGAGCTCCTGAATTAGTTGGTTTTGTTTAGTAGTGAAGAGGATGAATCCTCAAACTCCCACAATCATTGCTCACAAGGAAACCACAACCAAAAGGGATGCCCAACTTTGGGATCAGTCTCAAACAATCAAGGAGATTGTGAGATTTTTGCCTAAATAATGAGATCCTAAAGATAAATTAGAAATTCCCATCAAATCCGTCTTGTAGGGGCTTAGATTCGCCAAAGAAGTGTTAAAAGAAAGGACTCTAATCATCACTCTTAGTTAAGAGATAATGACATAGAGATTTTTAGAGAGAAGATGGTCTTTTACTTTTCATTTAATGATCAACTCAAGCTGAGTATACACGGTAGAAATGGGTCTATAAATGGCCAAAATTGAGGGAACTATATGATATATTAGTGGGGCAAATGGAACAATAAGGACTTATAAAATATCCTAGAAAAATAAACCAAAATGCTAAGACAATAACAACTATAATGGGTTGTACTTTTTTAGGATTCCTTCCCCACTTTCTAGGAAGTTTGTAAAAGGCTATACTTCACCAATGGAGGTACCACAACTGGGAACCTCCTCCTTGGTGTCTGTAGATTCATTCCATATTAAGCAATCTTAGGCTCTATTTGGACCTTGGAAAATTTGGTGAAATTTTTTTTTTGGGAAAGTTACTTTTTTTCTTGTGTTTGGTTTAGAGAAAATCACAAAGAAAAAAATAAAGAGGAAAGTTAGATGGAAAAATTGTAAGAAACAAGTGATAAAAATTTTCTCATAAAATTGTGAGGAAAGTTTGAGAAAAATTTCCAACCTCCTCTAACCTCTATTACTTAGATGACATCAACGTGATTCAAGTAGTTTATCAACATTCAAATTTCTCATCCAAATTCTTTTATTTTTTCCTCAATCCAAAAAAGAAAAAGGAAAACTCATTTTCTCCCTACTTTTTTTTCCTTCACATTTTTTTCCTTTAGCTTTTCTTTCCACTAAATTTTCCAAGGACCAAATGGAGTTGTAAGGATTATAGCTGCATCCACTTTAAACAATAGGCCAAAATCTATATTGCTCCAAAACTAAATTTTCGTGCGCTCTCCTCCTAATTTGGCAATTTATCCGAAATTCTAAATATAATGCGAAACTTTAATAGATAAGGCTAAAATATACATGATAGGAAATCAAAAAAACTTGGACTTGCATTAATTGGGCCTCATTAGGTAGGATCTAAACTTAATCCAAATTCAGTAAGTTTACTGATAAAAGCCTACATTATAGGAGTTGCGATTCTACTCACTCTAGGGAAATAAAATGCAGCGTAATTTATAAATTTACTGCATTACCCCAAAGTAGATGGCCTAGGATTCCTTAAATGATGTCGTTTGGGGGTGAGAAGTTGAATCAGATATAGGGCTGGAATGGTGACCTTCTTGACTAAGGGAGGTTGGCTTAAATTACGACATGGGTGAGAGTGTAGCCAAGAGTTGGTTTGGGACTTGGTATGTATCAACCTCCCCATCTTGAGAAGGATTTACCCTCAAATCCTCAAAGTCATCCTCCACATAAGGAGCTAGATTATCCACGTATAAGGTGATGTTCACATTCATGTCTTTCAGTAGCTCCAACCTATAGGCATTGTCTCAAATCCATTCAAACACCTTGAAAGGGCCTTCTCTATGAGACATGAGTTTGTTTGCATCCTAGAAGGGATTTCCTCCTTCATTAGGTGCAACATATCAAATCTTTAGGGTTGATAACTATGGGCTTTCGATGCTTGTATGCCCTAGTCTTACAGGAGACATTGACGTTCTCTATTTAAGCTTAAATTTCTTATGGAGCTTCTTTATTTTCTTAGCTCTCTCTTAAGCCTCCAATTTGATCTTATGATCAATGGAAATAGGAAGAAGGTCTATTAGAGTAATGTATATCTTTGGACCTTATTCGCATGCACAAGAGGGTGTAAGAGTAAGAAACGATTTTAGATTTAAAAAGACAAACTTGGACGGATTTTTTTTAAATGATTTTTGAGGTTATCAAAGGTGAAAAGAGAAGGGAATGAAATGTTGCAGATAACTAAAGGAAGGATATGAACTCAACTCACCCAAATGAATCCACACTTGGAGATAAAAGAACAAGACTCAAGGGGCTTGATAGACACAGAAAATCATTACCACCAAACTCTTTAAGAGTTCTTCCAAATAAGCTCCCTAGATACATCTAGGCTCCCTAGATACATCTAAATCCACACTTAGGAATTTAAAACACAAGAGAATCCACTCTTGCCATTGAGCTAAACTCAATAAATTTTATTTTATAATCATAATCTGTGTCAATACATTCCTAAGTGCTTCTCTTAAATAAGAGAACCTCAACATTAAGAATATGAGAGGGAAAAGTCCAAATAAATGGCCATAAAGTAAAGGGTGGACAAAAAAAAGTAAAGGAAGTACAAAAGTAAAAAGATGCTACAGATAGTTACTTTTCAGTGCAGCCGTGTCCATCTAAATAGCCATAACACCCAAAATACTTACCCAAAGTCGGTCATTCACAGACCATAAGAACACTTGAGATGTCTACTTTTAGATGACACCTCTTAGAGCCAAAAGCCTTGTCATTTGAAAGTTATGCATAGATAAAGGCAAGTGGTCCTTGGCTAGACCTGGCAGTGCACCTTTTGAATTTTCACCTTTTTCACGCCTTCGCTTTAGACTTGGCCTTGATTTATTTTGGTGCTTTCAAAGTGAACTCAAAAAGGATCCAAAAAAAAAAGAAATGTTAGGTTCTAAAGTGGGTCCTTGGTCAGAGAAACCGAATCCCAAGACTGGGTTGAAAATTGGCCCAATAAGGTAGCCTGGATAGTTTAACTTTGAGGATTGATTTGAATGGGAAAATGAAGTCCAATTCACTTGAAACTTGTTTATTAGAAAGCTAACATCCAAAATTATAAAGTAAGCACCTGAAGGAGAAGTTAAGTCATGTACACTAGGGTCAAAAACATAGGTGAGCTAAAGGTTGAATCCGCATGCAAATAGTCTATGATCTCTTAGTCATCTTTCACCTCTTGGCACATCTTTTGGACTTCCTCGTTCCTGAAAAACCCTTGGACTTGTTCCTCATCAAAATGCATAGCGTGTTTGAGCCCCATTTTGAAGACCCTTTTTAAAAAGGCATTTTAAAGTTCAAATAAAACTCGATAAAGTGCCTTTAGCAATAAAAGTCAAATAGTGGAGCCAAAAGATGGTGTAGTTAAGCATGGGCATAGACTAGATTTATCTGCATAGAAAACATTATTAGAAGATAGCCTTGGGACTAATGTGTACATGCATCACAGAGTAAGAGGATTGACTCCATAATAAGCTTCAAGCGAAAGTAGGATGTAGCATATGTAGGAACTCGGTTATAAGCAAACTCGACATGAGGAAGCTTTAGATCCCATTCCTTGAAGTTCTTGCTTACTAATCCTCTAAGAGTGTTGATAGAGTCCAATTAGTCACCTTCGCTTATCCATCGGTTTGAGGGTGGTAAGTAGCGCTAAACAAGAGCTTGGTTCCCTACAACCTCTGTAAGCACCTCCAAAAATGGGAAAGGAATTTGGTGTCCTGATCGAAGACAATACTTCTTAGCACTGCGTGTAGCTTAATAACCTTTTTGAAATAAAGATGACTATTATAAGAAGCATCATCACTCTCATGACATGGAGAATGGATTAGTCACAACCATTATTAAGTCACGTCCCTTTCGGGAACTTGGTAAACCCAAAGTGAAATCTATGATCACATCTTCCTAAGGGTTATTTGGCGTTAGAAGAGGAGTATACAACCCTTGGTGGAAGGTGTTCTTGGCTTTATGACATATAGCACACTTAAAGACAATTTTATGAACATCGCTTGCCATCCTAAGCCAATAAAAGTGTTTCCAGATCTCAATTGTTTTGTTGGTGTCGGAATGACCTTCCTATGCACCACCATAGGCCTCTATCATAAGTAACCCCCCTTAGAGAACCCCTAGGAACACACAACTTGTTGTGTTTAAAGAGAAACCTATCTTGAAAGATATAGGATTCGTGATCCTTAGGGCTTGGAATGATTTTTTAGAAACTCTCTTCTTTGTAGAGATCTTGGATGCTGTAAAATCCCAAGATTTTGGCCTTAAGATAAAGAAGAGAGAGTATCTTCTTGAGAGTATATCGACCACCATATTTTCCTTGTAATCTTTGTGCTTCCAAGTGAAGGAAAATGATTGGAGAAATTCCACCCATTTGGTATGCCTTGAATTGAGCTTGGGTTATCCATTTGTGAATAATAAGGTCTTGTGATCTTAATGTATCACAAAGGGCTTAGGCTTGAGGGAGTGACCCTAATAGGTAAGAGCCCGGATGATAGTGTAAACATCCTCATCATAAGAGGAGTAGTTGAGTTTGGAACCACTTAACTTCTCACTAAAATAAACGAAGGGTCGCTTGGTTTAGGTGAAAATCACTGCGATGCTAACACCACTAACAACACATTTGACTTTAAAAAGGAGCTCAAAGTTAGGAAGAGCAAAGATATGGGATGAGCATAGCTTGCTTTTGATTGTTTCAAAGGCCCTTTGGGCAGCCTTCGTCCACTTAAAAATGCCCTTCTTTATGCTCTCAGTGAAGGGATCTATGATGGAGCTAAAGTCTCTGATGACTTAATGATAGAAAGATGCTAAGCTATGGAAGCTCCTTACTTTCATGACAGATATAGGCATGAGCAACTATTATTGGTTTCAACTTTTGGCTCATCCGCTTGTATGCCCCCTTACGGGATAACATCGCCAAGAAAAAGAAGTTGAGGTGAGAATGAGGTCGCATTTCTCAAGCTTAGCATATAATCTTTTTGTCTCAAGACTTGAAAGATATTGGAGAGATGCTCAAGATTTCATCATGATTATATACCAAAATATCATCCAAATGCACAATAACAAACTTCCTAATCAAAAGCCTTAAAGCCTTATTTATAAGTCTTATGAAGTTGTTAGGAGTGTTAGATAAACAAAAAGGCATAACAAGCCACTGATACAACTCATACTTAGTCATGAAAGCGGTTTTCTATTCATCACCTTCTTTCATTCTAGTTTCGTGATATCCACTCCTAAGGTCAATTTTGGAGAAGACTTAAGACCCATACAATTCATTAAGCATATCATCCAATCAAGGAATAGGAGCCTATACTTGAGGGTGATGTTGTTTATAGCCTTAGAGTCAACACACATGTAACACCCTGGGTTTTAAGCTGATTCATCTCGTTAATTAGAGTCTTAATGATTAATAGTTTATTGGCATTAAGGATTATCATCGGGCATTTCATTGAGCAGATTCCCGAATACGATTAGAATGCCGAACCTTAATATAATCATCCTCCAATTTATTGAATCGAACCTTAATATAATCAAAAGGCGAATAATCGACCGATGATTATATTAATGGTTATGGTTTAAGGTTTGGAAATTGGAAAAGTGGATTTACGGTACAGTGGGTCGGTGCTATTAGCAGTTAGTAGCAAGAACAAAAGAAAAAGAAAAAAAAAAATAATAATAGTAAAAATAAAAGGGGCCGAAGCCCCTTCTCTGCAGAGGAAGGATCGAGAGAGAGAAGGGGGGTCCTGACCCCTGCCTGCCCATGCCCACATACACATGCCACCACCACATACACACGCCAGAGGGAGAGAGGAAGGCGGGGCAGGTGGCCGGCGACCGACCGACGTGCACGGGGCCGACGCACGCTCGGCTGTCCCCACTCCAGTCGACGCCCCGTTGGGCAGAGCAGAGACAGACGCAGGGGAAAGGGGGGGTTTCCTCGACCCCCTGGCCGGCGGAACCACACATACACGCACGGAGAGAGAGAAGGAGGGGAGGTGGGAGGTTGCCGGCAACCAGCCGTGCGTCGGCTGGCCATCCCCCGCCCCGGTCATCGCCTAAGCACGAGCCAGAGGCAGTGAGAGAAAGGAGTCGTGGGCCAAGGCTTCGGGGCCCCGACCGCGGGCGACCGTCACCACTGCGGCCACTCTCGCCGGACGCCGGCGCTGGGGTGGTGAGCAGAGACGGCAAGAGGAGGAGAGAGAGAGAAAGCAGTAGTAGGGCAACAACGGGGGACCAAACCCACACCGAGCCAACTCGAATCAAACCCTAAAACGGGTCATTTAGCTTGGATTCGAGGCGAGTTTCCTCTTCCTCCTATTCGTTTTTAATTTCGATGCAAGTTTAGTGATTATAGTTCATTTGGGTTGAATTAGAATTGATGAATTACGCCTAGTATACATATTGATCGCATTGAACAAGTTTATCAACTGAATTATGTGATTTTACAACGACCCATTGATTTAGTAATTTAACTATGTTTAGCGTTGATTCTAATCAATGAATGGAAATCATGTTTGATGTGTTGATTTGAAGTTAGTTTAGCATATTTAGCATCGATTCAAGTTCATTAGTTCATGCATGAAAAAGAACTAAAAACGAAGTTAGTTTAGCATATTTAGCATCGATTCAAGTTCATTAGTTCATGCATGAAGAAGAACTAAAAACGAAGTTAGTTTAGCATATTTAGCATCGATTCAAGTTAATTAGTTCATGCATGAAAAAAGAACTAAAAACGAAGTTAGCTGCATATTTAGCATCGATTCGAGTTCATTAGTTCATGCAGGAAAAAGAATTAAAAACGCAGTTACTTTAACGTGCTTAGCGCCAATTCAAGTAACTTAGAGGATCAAAAGCGAAGTCGTTTTTAACATGTATCGCTCCCATTCGAGTTAATTCATGCAAATGAGTAACTTTCGAGGTTATCGAAATGTGTTTAGCTTCAAACTTGTGAAGGATATTGATCAGAAGTTTATGGACTAGTTAGAATCGACGAGGGTGTGGATGTCAATGACCCAATACGTACACGGCCTATGCTCTTCGAAAATTCTCGAAAATTCATATATTTCTCAGCAAAGCAAAGTAACACACGATTCATTCAATGAGCCAAGTTTCTTAGTGTTTTGTCATATAAACAAGTGACTCCGACCAATGACCAAGCATCGGGGCTTATGCCCATCAATATACCCGCGCGCGGCGTCAACTCAGGCTTCTCGATCGGCCTGGGGGGTGAGCACCCAAAGTATGATCGTTTCAAGATGTACATCGACCAAGGGGTTCACTTTCAGATAATAATCGGCAATTCAATTGTACTTACATATTTTCTCTCCCCTGTTTGCAAAACAAAATGTTTCAAATGCAGCCGGCCCAACGGATTTCACATGAAACTTATTTTACTACATGGGATTGTACGTATTGGGCTTTGGCTCACCATTCCAATGCTTTATCTAGTGAAGCAACGTGCTTTATGAGCCTCCCACTTGAGTTTCCTTGTCTTACCACTAGCTGGTCAAAACCATACGTGGCGAAATCTCGTCAATTAGTAGCGACCCAAGGGTAAGGAAACTCTCAGATCCTATGAGGGTTTATTCTAAACGTATCACTTTTAAGAACCACGAGTGCGAAGTTCAAAGGCAGAAACTCAAGTTCAGTGGTTCCATGTTCTGCCAGAGGGCAGAGAACGCAAAGTTCAGTGATTCAATGACTCAGAGTTCAAACTTTTATAGTCATAAGTGTCAAGTATAATGTCTTGTAATCCCGCCACTAGGAAGACAATTTAAAGTGCATATGTCTTATAGTCCTGCCAACTATAAGCCCGTTAACTGGTGGAAAATCAGGCCAAGGGGACTCCCAGTGCATAAAACATTATACTTTTAATAAACAAACATGTGATTTAAAGTAAAGTTCAGTGAAATTCCAATGGTATATTGCTATATTATTGGTTTACTGCCCACATGACGGGATTATATGTTAGTGAAATCAATAAATATTCAACGTCCGTTGGGTATTGTTCATAGGTTTATGAAGTCATAGTTCACGCGAATTTAATGTTCAGTGGCCAATGTTCAATGTGCGATATCAATGTCCAATGTTCATTGTTTATCGTTCAATGTGCAAAGTTTAATATTCAGTGTGCTCTATTTATTATTCAATATGCAATGTTATTACTCAATGTGCAACGTTAACATTCAATGAGTTTTCATGACGCTTTACGTAATAAGCCTCAGGGACGTAACAAGCCTGATATATATATATCGTTTAGCGATTGGTCCAAATACGATTACTCTTCCATTGTGGCTTGACTATCGTTGCAAGGTAAGTGATACTCTTCCAAGGGAAGGAACTATACACGACTTTTGTAGGTATTATTGCACTTTAAAGTATTATTTTGGGAGAGGGGGTTATCCACTGAGCCATTGTTGCTCATTCCCATCTATTATTGTTGTTGCCTTCCCAGGTTTATGAAATCACAGGTAAAGGTCGGTCCAAGTAAGCTGAGATGGATTGCTGCTGTCCTAGGAATAAAGTTACATGCCCTTCATGTGAACTGCAAGTTGTATTGTGACATATAGTTTATTGTTATATAACTTAAGTCCTTGTGTGCATGTGCTACATATCATCTAGAGTCGCCCCGTATGGCCATGTGAGTCGATCATCGTTTAGCTAAGGCTGTTTATAGTTGGGATGTAACCCCAGTACCCCCGTCGTGTGGACCGCGGAGTTGTACCTTTATTGTTCCATTGTTTTAGTATTGAGCTGCGCTGGTTGATATGCTCTAGGCGGGTGGCCCGTAGAGCCGTGAACTCCGGCGGGTAGCCGTTGAGTCGGTGTTATTATTGCGTTTAATTGCAGGGAATGTAATGTAAGGCTTTAAGCCTGGAAAACGGTCGGTTTTCAGGGGAAACTCTGTCCGTTTCGCCCCAGGATTTAAAGACAAACGCTAACACTCCTGGCCTTAGGGTTGGGGGCGTTACAACACATATGCCACATCCCATTTTTTCTAGGCACTAAAATGGCAGGAATTGAAGAAGGACTCAAGCTCTCCATAATTTACCTATAGTTAAGCAAGTCTTAGACTTACCTTCATAATTCCTTTGACTCAATAGAATTACATCGATAGGCTGACTTGTTAGGTAAAGGAGCATCCAGTAAGAGATTAATTTAGTGCTTAATTTATCTCCAGGGAGGGAGCCCCAGGAGTCAATTATTGGGAAATACATCAAACTCTTTTAAGAGTGATTGATCTAGAAGCTGTGTAGGTTTTTGTTGAATTAGTATATTCAGTTTTGATGACAACAAACCCAAGTGTAAAATGCTCTTAAGTAATGTTGCTCCAAACAAAGTTCTCTAAACAGGCATACACTGTTATTTTCAATATGCATCTTAACTTGTTTGCTGAATGTTGAGAACAAGTCTTAAGAACAGGTCTCATACCTTGACGACTCACGCTCAAGTCAAGAACACCACCTCGATGAGTTGATTGTGTGTTAAGATCAGTTTCTGAACTCAAACAATACAAGAACAACCTGGCAAATAGGCTAGGTGTTTCAAGGACAATCCAGCAAACAGGCCTTTCTGAACTCAAGCGATACAAGAACAACCTGGCAAACAGGTTGGTCTAGGTGGTTGGGGCAGCGTATTCATCTTGAACAAGATGACTGGATCTACAACAAGATGTCTTGGGTAATTTAGGTTTTATTTTTTTAGACTCTTGTTAATATGCCAATCTTGAAAAGTCTCTAACTAACCACTCTTGAATTGGTTGCGCTATTTGCTTCAGAACACCAAGTTTGAACAACCCTGTAAACAGGGTACCTAGGGTGTTTCTGAACTGCAACGGCCAAACCCGGTCACTTTGGAAAACTTATTTTGGTTGGCTAAAAGCTCTAATATATTTTGATAAAATTCCCAGACAGCAATTTAAGCTGTAGGAAATCTTTTGATATGAAAATCACTTGGGAGATTTGCAAAACTGATTTTGGAAAATATTTACCAAAACCGAAAATATTTCTCTCTTATCCTTTGGAAAGTGATTAATTCAAAATTCAAGTTGAGATTCTTTTCCAGGTATTTCACGGCTATTTTTAAGGGGAAAAGATAGTCTTTTATCCTCCAAAATCAAATCCCTACAGTATTGGGAAACTCTATCCTCATTGGATCTTTTAGCCGTTGGAATTCTCTGTGGTAAGCAAAAATCTCTCTTTGCTAAACATAGCTGATTTTATCACTTCTCCTTATTTTTGACCGTTGGATTTTTTGTTTAAAAACTCAACATTTCACTCCCATTCATAAGATGAGAAAAAACGAGAAACATACACAACATACGCAAAAAGGGAGAAGTGCAAAAGTGGTTTTTCTAGTGAGAAGAATTTTTCGAGCTACTCTTGAGAAAAGAAAAACCGAGACAAGTTGTGTTTAAGCTGAGCTTTCAAGATATTGGCATACTAGGACCTCATTGTACCTTACATCTGCTTAAATCAGAAGCACCCCCGTAAGGTGTTTTGTAACCCTGATCTTGGATCAGAAGAGTGAGTGAGTGGTCCTCAGTCGTGTGGACTTTGGACGTGTCCAATCTGGTGAGATTTAGACGTGGTGTAACCTTTCTTAGAAAAGAAGGTTACGTGGTTGCAAGTTGTAACAAGGTGTGTTACTTTTGTGACGTGTTCAGCCCGTTAGTGAGAGTGGTTAAATCCTACACGAGGTAGGTCGTGGTTTTTCACACCTCAGTTGGGCTAGAGGTGTTTTCCACGGAAAAATTGTGTGTGCTTTATTTCTGCATTTATCTTGTTGATTTTCGCCTTTGAGCAAATTGAAAACATCTGGTGCAAACAAGTCAGAAGGTTGTTTGTAATTCGAGAACAACCTCTGCAATCAAGAGGGTGTTTGCCAGTAAGTACGCGAAAATCGAACACCACAATTCACCCCCCTCTTGTGGGTAAGTACTCCTAAATACAACAAGTGGTATCAGAGCAGGTTCTCTCACAAAAGGGCTAACACCTTGAGAGATTCTGAAGATGAGTACACCATAAGGAATTCTTGAAGGGCAATCCATTACTCGGCCACCCTATTTCAACAGCCAACATTATAGTTAGTGGACGAATAGGATGGAGAACTATATTCAGGCAGAAGATTATGAGTTATGGATGCTCATCAAGAACGGGCCCCTTGTTCCCACCAAGGTGCTTGAAGATGGTAAGAAGGTTCCCAAGGAACCCATAGAGTTTGATGCTGAAGACTATAAGAAAATAGAAAAGAATGCCAAGGCCAAGAAGCTATTATATTTTGGTCTAGGTCCAGATGAATATACACGTATCTCGGAGTGTGAGTCAGCCCAGGAGATATGGAATGCCCTCCAAGTAGCTCATGAAGGAACAAGTCAAGTCAAACAGTCACGTATTGAGCTACTCATGAGGCAATATGAGTTGTTTGATATGGGTGATCGTGAGAACGTGATGGATATGTACACACGCTTCACCCACATAACAAACGAGCTAAAATCCCTGGGAAAATCCTTCACCACAGAAGAGCTGGTGAGGAAGATTCTAAGGATTTTGCCTCGGTCTTGGGAAGCGAAGGTGACAGCCATCCAAGAAGCTAAAGACATGAACAAGATCACCCTCGACGAGTTGATTGGCAATCTTCAAACCTATGAACTCAGAAAGAACTCACAACAAAAGGAGGAGCAGAAGAAGGATCGTGGGCTTGCCTTGAAAGCACAAGAGGATGATGACTCTGACCTTGAGGATGAAGAGATGGCCTTAATGACACGAAAGTTCAAGAAATTCTTCAAAAAGGTCAAAGAAAACAGCAAAAGAAAGGACTTCAGTAAATCCAGAAACACCCCCCGAGAACAGTTCACAGGGTGTTTTAAATGTGGCAAACCAGATCACCTTGTGAAAAACTGCCCTCTGCTTCGAGAAGAGCAGGAGTTCGAACAACCCAGAAAACAGGTTCGAAAACAACCTGTGAACACCTCAGGCAAAAGATTCTCGAAGGCTATGCTTGCTGCCTGGGGAGACTCTTCTGAGGATGAAGGTGAATCTGAAAGTGAAGGAGATGCTGTAGCTCTCATGGCACAAAGTGACTCAGACTCAGATGATGAATCCACAAACAGCTTGACTGATCTCAAGAACAAGGTACGTGGTCTCAATAAAGCAACTCTCGAAAAACTTTTGTATACCTTGATGGATACTTGTGCTGAATTGAAACGAGATGTCCGAGACCTAGAACTAGAAAATGAGATCCTTAAGAATGAGAAACCTGAGGCTGAAAGAGAAATTCTAGCTTCACATTAAACCATAAATGACCTTAGGGAGACCTTGATCTTGAACGAAGTAAAATATACCACCAATCAAGCCAAGGCTGAAAAGGAAACCCTTGAGCTTAAAGAAAAGGTCGAAGTTTTGCTTGCTGAAAACAAGAACCTGTCGGCTAAAGCAAAACGCACAGAACACGACCTTGCCACAAACAGGTTGTGGAACAAGTCCTCACAAGCCCTTGATTGGTTAAACACTCACCACAGTCGAAACAAAAAGGGACTTGGATATAAGCCTAAACGAACCAGTTTACCCAATCCATAGAAAGTATGTGGGATTACCTGAAAACATTGTTTGCTTTCATTGTGGTAAAACTGGTCACTATCAATATTCATGTCCTTCAAGAAGGTATGCCATTGAAAAGAATGAAAGGTATGTGAAACAAATCTGGATTAGGAAAGATGAGCTTTATTTGTCTAAAAGAATGGGACCCAAGTGGATCTGGGTTCCCAAAACTAACCCTTGATTTGTTTTGCAGGCTGAAGTGAGAGAGAACAACCCCACAAACAACCCAGCAAACAGGGTAAGAAACACCCTGGCAAATAGCTCAAAAAATAACCTTGAAAACAGGCAGCTGTGGTATGTTGATAGTGGGTGTTCGCGACATATAACCGGAGAAAAATCAAACTTTCTCTCACTTACAGCTTCAACCGGTGGGAGCGTGGCTTTTGGAAACGGTAAGTCTGGGACAATTGTCGGTATAGGTAGCATTGGTAAAACTCTCTCCCACTCAATTGATAATGTGCAGTTAGTTGAAGGTTTAAAGCATAATTTACTAAGTGTGTCCCAACTGTGTGACAAGAACAATCTAGTGGTGTTCTCACGAACACATTGCTTGGTTGTCAATGCCAACACAGGAGACATTGTGTTGAAGGGGAAGCGTCACAAAAATGTTTACAAAGTATGTATTTCCACACTTCCCCAAAACAACCTGACTTGTTTGAGCGCTTTAAATGATGATATAATGCTCTGGCACAAGAGACTAGGTCATGCAAGTCTCACTCTTTTGAACAAACTTGTTTCCAAAGACCTAGTTGTTGGACTACCTTCCATCAAATTCAATCATGACAAGGTTTGTGAAGCCTGTGCAAAAGGAAAACAAGTCAGATTGTCTTTTAAATCAAAAAGGTGTGTTAGCACTACCCGACCTCTTGAATTACTACACATTGATCTATGTGGTCCTATGAGGATAACAAGTAGAGGTAGGAAGAGGTATGTGCTTGTCATAGTGGATGATTACTCTCGATTTACTTGGACCCTACTCTTGGCCTCCAAGGATGAAACTTTTGAGAATTTTACTGCCTTTCTCAAAAAGGTTGAAAACAGAGTAGGACACTCATTGGTTAGCTTGAGGTCTGATCATGGTACTGAATTTGAAAATACAAGTTTTACAGAATTTTGTAATGCGCATGGTGTTGATCATAACTTCTCAGCCCCAAGAACACCCCAACAGAATGGGGTGGTTGAGCGTAAAAACCGCACCCTAGAAGACATGACTAGGACAATGCTTATTGCTAATGGTCTCCCTAGGAACTTTTGGGCAGAAGCTTTGAACACATCATGTTACATTATGAATAGATGTATGATTAGACCTATTTTGAACAAAACTCCCTACGAACTCTTCAAAGGCAGAAAGCCCAACATTATGCATTTAAGAACATTCGGTTGTAGGTGTTTTGTGCATAATAATGGGAAGGATGCTTTAGGAAAAAGTTTGATCCCAGGAGTGATGAGGCAATATTTTTCGGTTATTCCTCTCACAGCAAGGCATACAAAGTTTTTAACAAAAGAACCTTGTGCGTTGAGGAAAGTGTGTATGTGCTTTTTGACGAATCTAACTCGTTGAGTGAGAATAATGCACAGGAGGAAGAATTTGAATTAGGTCTTGTTCGAAAAGAAGTGTTGCTCCATGAGAGACAAGGTAAGAACACCATGGAGACAACAGGCCCAGAAGTTGTTCCTCAAAACGGCAGGCAAGGTGAACACCAAACAGGGGGAAACACCGTTGAACCCTGTTCGGGACCATGTTCTTCAGGAACAGGCTTACAAACAGGTGCAAAAACAGGCTCAGGAGGTGTTCGTGAGCCTGATTCTCCAAATATTCCGGCTAGAGTAGAGCATGTGTCTGTGGATCCACTTACTCCACGACCATGGAAGCACCATAGTTCACACCCCCTTGATCAAATTCTGTCTGATATTAACAGTGGAGTGCAAACTAGGTCTAAGCTTAAGAATTTTTGTGCTTTCTATGCTTTTCTCCTAACATTGAGCCAAAGAATATGAATGAAGCTCTTGCAGATTCAGATTGGGTCACGGCAATGCAAGAAGAGCTCCATCAATTTGAAAGAAACAGAGTATGGCACCTGGTACCTAATCTGCAGAGAGAATAATCATTGGAACCAAGTGGGTGTTCTGAAACAAACTGGATGAGTCAGGAACAGTCACTAGTAACAAGGCATGGCTGGTTGTTCAAGGGTATAACCAAGAAGAAGGGATCGGTTATGAAGAAACCTTTGCACCAGTTGCTAGAATTGAGGCTATTCGAATCCTAATAGCCTTTGCAGCTCATATGGAAATCAAGCTATATCAAATGGACGTGAAAAGTGCATTCCTAAATGGATACCTTAAAGAAGAGGTGTATGTCAAACAACCCCCTGGTTTTGAAAACAGTGAATTTCCTAACCATGTTTTCAAACTAGACAAAGCTCTTTATGGTTTAAAACAAGCTCCTAGAGCTTGGTATGAACGTTTGTCAAGTTTTTTACTTGAAAATAATTTTAGAAGAGGCAAGGTAGACAATACCTTGTTTCTAAAATCTAAGGGGGAACATTTATTGATTGTCCAAATATATGTTGATGACATTATATTTGGTGCAACTCATCATGATTTATGCAATGAATTTTCAAATATGATGAGGAGTGAGTTTGAGATGAGCATGATGGGTGAGCTTAACTTTTTCTTAGGCTTACAAATCAAGCAAACTCCAAACGGCACCATGATCCATCAACAAAAGTATATTAAGGAACTACTTAAGCGTTTTGGGATGGAGTCGGCAAGCCCATTGATACTCCCATTTCTCCTTCTACTAAGTTGGTAATGGATGATGGGAGTTCCTCAGTTGAGGAGAAACTCTATAGGGGCATGATAGGGTCACTCTTATACCTTACCGCTAGTAGGCCCGACATTGTTTTCAGTGTCGGTTTATGTGCCCGTTTTCAGTCTTGCCCTAAAGAGACTCATCTTAAAGCTGTTAAACGGATACTAAGATATTTGAAATATACACCCAATTTAGCTTTATGGTATCCTGGAGGTTGCAATTTTGATCTTGTTGGATATGCTGACGCTGACTACGCTGGATTCCTAGTTGATAGAAAGAGTACCTCAGGTATGGCTCACTTTCTTGGACCTTGTTTGGTATCTTAGGCTACCAAGAAGCAACATTCAGTTGCCATGTCCACTGCAGAAGCTGAATATGTTGCAGCAGCTTCATGTTGTGCTCAACTGTTGTGGATAAGACAACAGCTTAAGGACTTTTGTGTTGACACTGGATGTATTCCTATTTTTTGTGATAACACAAGTGCAATTAACATTGCCAAAAATCCATGTCAACATAAAAGAACAAAGCATATTGACATTCGACATCATTTCTTGAGAGATAATGTTGAAAAGGATTTAATTTCTATGAATTTTTGCACAACGGAAAATCAAATTGCTGATATATTCACTAAGGCACTAGCTAGAGATCAATTTGAAAGAAATAGACTGGAACTAGGGTTGGTAAGAACACCCTGAGATACTTGTTTCCAAGACATGAACTAGGTTTGGTAAAAACAATCTCTACACCTCGTTCTCTCCCCTTGTTTGCAAATCTCATTAGCAACTGATGTGATTTATGTACAATGATTGCATACACTCGAATTGCGTGTTTTTTAAAAGAGTGCAACATAAGGGGATGTACTAAGGGTCACTGGAGCAACTCTGCCACCCCCAGTTCAAATGAGTCAAAATCAAACGGCAAAGAACAGGCAGGTATCTTGATCGAGCGGAAAGAACAGGTACGTCCCTTGGTTGTTCAATGCGTATGGGAATGTGTTCTCTTTAAACCTCCCTCCTTCCCAAGGCACACGCTTTTAATGTTCTCACCCGTTGCAAATCAAGAGATCTTTAAAAGTTTTTGGGGTGCCCTCTCTCTCGCTTTAAATGCCCTGTTCTCGGTTCTTCTTTTCAGAAACAAACCCCGCAAACAGTCTAAAACCCTAATCTCTCTCCTCTAGCAATTATGGCTTCCAACCACACCTCCAACTCAAAAGCCCTGGTTTGTGTGTCCTCAATCCCTGCTCCCCCGCGCCCAACCCTGTACAAGCCTTTCAGATTTCTGAAAAGCTTGTCCCTAAAATCAGTAGGGATAGGGATGGACGATATTCCCTTCAATTGTGAAAGGGAATTGGTGTTTCTTGTGGGGTCAATTGCATGTCCCCTTAAAGTAGAGTCGGAGGGTGCACCATCGAGACCTCAAGACAAAATCTTGGAAACCCCTGAAGGGTTTAGTGATAATTTCGAACCCTGTTCTTTTGGGCTGTTTCCTGAAACAGTGCCAGAAACAGGGAAAGACTCTTTTGACGCCGTGTGTGTGGAGGATTTGAATATCGATTTACGAGGGAATTCAAATGAGACATCAGAGGAGAGTCAGGAGAAGGATTCTCTCCCTGAGGCTGAACTCACTACTCCGGTTGCTCAACCCGGAGAGAAAAGGAAAAGGGTGGCCAGGCGCAGCAGAACGCCAAGAACAAGGCCACAACCAAGGTCTCAGCCCTCTCAAACTCCCTCTTCTCCCAAATCCTCCAAGCCTTCTCGCAAATCTGCCAGAATTGCTTTTCAATCCGCTCCCCGTATCTCCAAACCCTCTGCTCCAATTATCGAGGAGATTTCCTCTTCTTCTACCGAGGAGTTCTCGAGTTCTGACTCTGAGAGCACCTCTTTCAAACAGGGGACACCGGTGTTCTCCGAGTCCTCTGAAGATCAAACCCCTCAAAAATCAACCTCTAAACCTGCTATGAAGCCCTCTCCTGCAACCTCACTCCTCAAAAGAAAGCCCAGAACAGCTCCCCTACCAGACGCTACCACCTCTGGTCCTCCTCCCAAACGCCCAAAGAAGTCCACTCCCTCTCCTATGTCTGACAAACATGCACAATTGCTTAAGCGCAATGTCGTCAGGGGGAAGGTAGTGAATATACGTTTTTTTGAGGAACATGGTCTGGGGGTGTTCCTGAGCAAGTTGCGAGCCCAAGGCTGGCTCGACTTGTTTGCAAACACCCAGTTGGGGTGTTCTGTGCCTGAGTTGGCTGAGTTTTACACCAACTGCAGTGTCACCAAAGGGGTGGTGACAAGTTTGGTAAATGGGCAAGGCATTAAGGTTGATGCACCCACACTTGGGAAAATATTGGGTGTGCCCTCACAAGGCTTTGCTGTGTATGTGAGGGAAGACAAAACTGCCCTGGCAACATCCAAGCTCCTTGAGGTGTCCCAACGCCTCAATCAGAAACAGGGCCTGAAAACACCCCTCTCGGTTAAGAAGGGTGAAATGACCTCCCTGCACCAACTACTGTTTATGTTCACCATCAAGAACATAATTCCGCGAGGTCAAGGGCGAAACTTAGCAAATGCCCTCGATCAATGTCTGGTGGACCTACTGGATCGGGAGGAACCAATCAACCTCCCTGCAATTATGATTCGCCACATAGGGCGAATTGCGAACACCACCCGGGCACATGATCTTGGCTATGGGTTTCTGCTGACAAGGGTGTTTGAGCACTTTGGGATATTGCTCACACGGAGAGTGGCGGCCCAAATCATTGATGAGATTGGGATTGACACCCTGCTAGGGTGTGGCTATGAGATTGGCGAAGGGTCAGTCTCCAAACAGGGTCGTCGACCACCTCGACCACCTGTTTCTGGGCAACCTTCCATCAAGGTTGAGGCTATTCTTGAGGACAATGCTCGCCTCAAGGATGAGCTCTCAGCCGTCAAGGCTGCTCTTGCTGAGGAACAAGCCCTCTCCGCCAAACGCCGTGAAGATTTGCTTGCCCTTCTCTCCACCCTTGCCCCCAGCATTCCTCCTCTGCAAACTAAACCACCCCCTGCTCCCTGATTGTCAATATCTATTTTTTGTTGGTTTGGCATTGTACTGTTTTTTTTGCAATGAAATATCTATTTGCAATGCTTTATATGCTTTTCTTGCAATCGTCCTGTTGTTCTTGTTTTTAATGATGCCAAAAGGGGGAAGAATAGTGTAACCTATTGACAAAGTGTGACGAATGAACCTGACCCTGACTAACTCCTTGTACCTACATGGATCCCTATCAGCATTAAATTTTTTTTTTTTGGTCAATATGGACACTTGGTTTGTCATCATCAAAAAGGGGAAAATTGTTGAATTAGTATATTCAGTTTTGATAACAACAAACCCAAGTGTAAAATGCTCTTAAGTAATGTTGCTCCAAACAAAGTTCTCCAAACAGGCATACACTGTTATTTTCAATATGCATCTTAACTTGTTTGCTGAATGTTGAGAACAAGTCTTAAGAACAGGTCTCATACCTTGACGACTCACGCTCAAGTCAAGAACACCACCTCGATGAGTTGATTGTGTGTTAAGATTAGTTTCTGAACTCAAGCAATGCAAGAACAACCTGGCAAACAGGCTAGGTGTTTCAAGGACAATCCAGCAAACAGGCCTTTTTGAACTCAAGTGATACAAGAACAACCTGGCAAACAGGTTAGTCTAGGTGGTTGGGGCAGCGTATTCATCTTGAACAAGATCACTGGATCTACAACAAGATGTCTTGGGTAATTTAGGTTTTATTTTTTAGACTCTTGTTAATATGCCAATCTTGAAAATTCTCTAACTAACCACTCTTGAATCGGTTGCGCTATTTGCTTCAGAACACCAAGTTTGAACAACCCTGTAAACAGGGTACCTAGGGTGTTTCTGAGCTGCAACGGCCAAACCCGGTCACTTTAAAAAACTTATTTTGGTTGGCCAAAAGCTCTAATATATTTTGATAAAATTCCAAGACAGCAATTTAAGCTGTAGGAAATCTTTTGATATGAAAATCACTTGGGAGATTTGCAAAACTGATTTTGGAAAATATTTACCAAAACCGAAAATATTTCTCTCTTATCCTTTGGAAAGTGATTAATTCAAAATTCAAGTTGAAATTCTTTTCCTGGTATTTCACGGCTATTTTTAAGGGGAAAAGATAGTCTTTTATCCTCCAAAATCAAATCCCTACAATATTGGGAAACTCTATCCTCATTGGATCTTTTAGCCGTTGGAATTCTCTGTGGTAAGCAAAAATCTCTCTTTGCTAAATATAGCTAATTTTATCACTTCTCCTTGTTTTTGACCGTTGGATTTTTTGTTTAAAAACTCAACATTTCACTCCCATTCATAAGATGAGAAAAAACGAGAAACATACATATCATACGCAAAAAAGGGGAAAATTACAAAAGTGGTTTTTCTAGTGAGAAGAATTTTTCGAGTTACTCTTGAGAAAAGAAAAACCGAGACAAGTTGTGTTTAAACTGAGCTTTCAAGATATTGGCATATTAGGACCTCATTGTACTTTACATCTGCTTAAATCAGAAGCACCCCCGTAAGGTGTTTTATAACCCTGATCTTGGATCAGAAGAGTGAGTGAGTGGTCCTCAGTCGTGTGGACTTTGGACGTGTCCAATCTGGTGAGATTTGGACGTGGTGTAACCTTTCTTAGAAAAGAAGGTTACGTGGTTGTAAGTTGTAACAAGGTGTGTCACTTTTGTGACGTGTTCAGCCTGTTAGTGAAAGTGGTTAAATCCTACACGAGGTAGGTCGTGGCTTTTCACACCTCAGTTGGGCTAGAGGTGTTTTCCACGGAAAAATTGAGTGTGCTTTATTTCCGCATTTATCTTGTTGATTTTCGCCTTTGAGCAAATTGAAAACATCTGGTGCAAACAAGTCAGAAGGTTGTTTGTAATTCGAGAACAACCTCTGCAATCAAGAGGGTGTTTGCCAGTAAGTACGCGAAAATCGAACACCATAATTCACCCCCCCTCTTGTGGGTAAGTACTCCTAAATACAACAGTTTTGCTACCTCGCATGTGTTTGATTCTACCATAAGTAAGGCAAATAAGGGCTTGCTCTTGCTAGTATCTATCTCTACCCCTATCTCACTTATGTAGAGGCTTTTCTTACTGCTCTTCCCCACTCTAATTTTGTGACGCTTGGGTAGATGCAATGGAGCCAAAGTGAAACTATGACCTTTATGCTTAAATGTATATGTATGCACATGCCCATCATGAATCACATGATTGTCATACAACTAAGTTCCACCAAGCAATAAGTGGCATGTATCCATTGGTAGAACATCACATAGCACTTCAACACAATGTAGACTAATCGAGAATGAGATAAAAGCTTATTTAGAAATGGTTGCCTTGCTCTATTGCATAAGTTATTAAAAAATTTAGGGGTTTAGATGCACCTTAGTGGCTCGTTGGAGCTTATTGATATGAGTTAAGTAAGCCAAATTGGTGCAACATTCTCCATTAATTATGAGCTCATACACCTTACCTCCAAATGGTACACTGAGTATGGAAAATTTATTTCCTTTGGCTAGGTTCAATAGGAACCTATTTGAGATGAAGTGCTATATGGATCACTAATAGTTCACCAATATTCGAAGTGACCAAAGTGCGATCTTGATTTTTAAACTGCTCCTCACTTGTTTCTTCATAAAGAGCTTGGATCTCTTCCACCTCTCTAATGGTGAGAGTCATTCTACTTGGACAATTGGCTTGGAAGTGACCACAACCATAAACCATTTCTTTCCTTCCAACCTTTTTGGGGGCTCACTAGCAATACCCTTAACCTTGTCTATAGCCTTAGTGGGGTTTAGAGTAGTCCCAGTCTTGGGGTGAGAAGGAAACCCTTCTGTGGAGATGTGAGATCGATTTGTGGAATGAGAAGGGAAAGGTTTTCTTTCCTTAAGTTGTTCTCAACCTTAATAGCTAGATTGTAGGTATTATCAAATAAGAGAAAAGGTTACAAGTCTACCTTGCTATCAATGTTGGGGAATAGACCCTTGAGGAACCTAACTATTATGAGCTTGGGCTGTTATTCAATATTATCCTCATTTGGAGCTATTCAAATTGTCTAATATACTCCTCAACCTTTAAGTTTTTTTAACTAAGAGAAGTGACCTTGAGGTAGAGCTCTTGCTTGTAAAAGAGTGACCTTTTTCCATGTGTTAATGAGCTTGGACCATATTTTGATCTTGGACTTAGTTTCCCATGCTCTATTTCTCTTCAAGTTCTCATACCATGAAGAGGCATACATTTTCATCTTAAGAACAACAGTTTGAAAGCCTTCTCATCATTATACTCCTTAAGCTTAAAGATCCTCTTCATAGATTGAACCCAATTTAGATAGTTTTTTGAAATGAGTTCCCATCAAACTCCGGTATCTTAATCTTAAAATCCCTAAGGTCATCCCTTGGATGTATTATTCTTCTACCTCCTCTATCCTCATCATCATAAGCTGTAGTAAGCAGTGTCAATGGGGCTGACATCAAACTCTCAATGGTGATGGCTTCACCGTTAGATAGGAATGGGGACCTTTACTTATTCAAGCTCCCTTGTAATCCTTCTCAATTGCTTTTAAAACTCAAGGGTGCCTTATTTCATGGACTGATTCACTTGGAATGCCCCTAGAATAAGAAGAAACTCTTGTATTGGCCATGGTAGAGCTAGGAATAAAGGTATAAAATAAAATAGAGGAATCATGGGTTATAGAGATTACCACCAGGGGATCGAGGAGAATCAAGAATGACCATAGAGGGGAAAAGAGACTACCATGGACCGTGGTGTAAAGCCATGGTCAGATCATACTGTCCTAAATTTTTTTTAAGGTGGTTCTAAAAGATTTTTATGGAGTTATAGGGTTGTGTTTCAGTTAGGGATTGTGTTTGGGGCATGTTGGAGCTCTTTGTGGGCTAACGAAATTTTATTAAGGTGGGTAAATGAAGGAAAATTTTGAACAGTCAGAGTATGGATTTTTAGCGGGTGAAAATGAGAAGATGGTGGGAGTTTTTTGAATGAATCAATGGAGATGAATGTTTTAATTCAACAATCTCCTAGGAGAAATTCTAGTTTTAATACCAACTAATCCTCAAGTTCCTAAGATCAACACTCATAAGAAAACCACAACCAATAGGGATGGTTGTATTTGGGTTCAGTTTCAAACAATGAAGGAGATTTTGAGCTTTTGTCTAAAAATGAGATCCTAAAGATAGATTTAAATCTTCCCTCCAGATGCCTCTTCTAAAGGCCTAGAGCCATCAAATAAGAATTGCGAAGAAAAAATTCTAATCACCGCTCTTAATAAAGAGATATAAAGATAGATTTAAAACTTCCCACCAAATACCTCTTCTAAAGGCTTAGAGCCACCAAACAAGAATTATAAAGTGAATATTCTAATCATCACTCTTAAGTAAGAGATAAAGACGTATAAACTTTAGAGAGAAAATGGCCTTTTGGTTTCTATTTCTGTAACACCCCCAGCCCCTACGCCGGAAGCATTACGTTTTCTTAACTTCTTACGCAAATTTCTGGGGTGAAACGGACAGAGTTTCCCCTAAAAACTGACCGTTTCCAGGCTAAAAGTCTTACAATAAGTCCCTGTAATCAAGGAAGCGCAAAACATTAAAAGAAACTCAACGGCCATACGCCGGAGTTCATAACTCAACGAGCCACCCGCTCGGAGTACACCAAATAGAGTAGTTTATTAATAAAGAATAAATGAAAGATACAACTCAACGGTTCACACAACTGGAGTATTGGGGTTTATATCCCAAAACATAACTAACTTTAAAAGAGAAGACATCTAACTATTTAGATGGCTGGCTCATACGGCCATACAGAGCGACCTTTATACCATATGCATTACATGAACTAGCATAATTGTTTACAGACGTTTATAAACTAAGAATACTGTACATGGCTTTATTAAGAACATAAGTAGGCATACATGACTCTTTTTCAATCAAGGGAAAACTTTAACTCCGTATAAGAGGCTTGACTTTCACCTGTCATAAAGAAAACCTGGGGAAAAGGGGAAAGAGTAGTGGGATGAGTAACCACACGCTCAGTGAGTGTCCCCCAACCCCCCCTTAAAAGCAAAACCGTTGCAGGTAGTAATATCTTTACTAATCACATATCATGTATTCATACTTTACTATTATATTAGATAATGAAGATACTCAAGGAAAGATCACCATCCTTAAAACTTCATTCTAACCCCTTAACTCATTTCTAGGCCCAAAAAGGGCAAGCTTTCCCGTTAACAAATAGTAGGCATGTAATCAAACAAGCAACAAGGATTGAGTATGAAGCTTTCAAATATACTTTTAAAACTACAGTGACTCCTCATATATTCTAAGAATGGTTTATAAATCACGCCAACATCTTTGAAGCTTATAATTCTTGCTAAAAGCTCTCAAAACATCCAAATTAGCAAGGAAGACTTGGCAAGGAACATTCTGTCATGGGATATGTATATTGAAAAACTTAAAAGCCCGATGCATTACTGGGATATAACGTTACGTCATTTGAAACTTCATTAAAACATACTTGGGAGCTTATCCATAAGATATGGGAAGAATATGGCCTCGTAATGGCCCTTATAAATCTTTTTTTTCTAAAATACTTAAAATAGCGAAATGCCAACTTCTTTTCTTACTTATTAGAAACTTACTCATAGCATAAAAACATCTTATTGTGCTGGCTAAATAAGATTATACTCACAACTTACGTTATCCCCAGGGTATACATACTTAACTTTTGGCCAAAACGCGTCTCAGTAGAGCAATTCTAACCTCAATACTGTCCTCTGCGGGGCAACAGCTCACACCAGGATAATTATATCCTGAGTTCAGTTCCCCTCAAGGTTTTCTTATCCGTCACACATGATAACTTATCTGGGGAACAGCTCACACTAAGATAATTCATATCTTGAGTTCAATTCCCAGGAACAGCTCACACCAAGATACCTCGTATCTTGAGTCCAGTTCCTAACTTTTGTTTAGGGGGAAACAGCTCACGCCAAGATAATTCATATCTTGCATCCAGTTTCGAGGAATAGCTCACACCAAGATACTTCGTATCTTGAGTCCAGTTCCTAACTTACTTATCTTAGGAGGAAACAGCTCATGCCCTTTTGCGTCTAGTTTCTGCCCTCTGGCCAACTTCTCAGCACATTTTTAGTCTTTAAGGACATACTTGCTGAAAACTTGCTTTTTAAACAAAACGACCATAATCTTTCTAAATGCTTATAGCTTATTTCATTTTGAGCTTAAAAACTTCTTATAAACATGCCAATCGTGATATGACTTTACTTTTAACTTTAAAAGCTTCTGATAAACGTAATACGTTTACTGGTTCATAAAACGACTTCGTTTCTAACTTAAAAGTTTCGTATAAACGTACTAAGTTTGCTAATTCATGAAAAGAAACCCATTTAGAACTTAAACACTTAGTTAGCGCGTAACTCAAATTAGATTCGTATTAAAAACTTCAGTTGTCATTCCATAACTCCTTTCAATCCCTTTTTAAAACTCAAGAAGGGGGAATAAATAAGCTAAAGGTTTAAAACGTTCCCAAACTTGCTATTTTCTAAAAACTTAAAGTTCTTGACTTGTTTATAATGCAAATAAGGTTCCTTTGTAAACTTTCAACGTAAACGTTTCTTAAAAACATAACGGATTTACTAGCTCTCAACTCGAAAACCCAATGGAGACTGAAGTAAGCAATTAGCATACAAGTCAGCTAAATTTCATAATTAGCCTTGAAATGGCCCCTTTTTATGTCGTTTAAATTCCTTTAAACATAAAGAGGGGTCATAAACAAATCAATGTCTTAAAATCATTTTCGAACCCACTGTTACCTTGCTTGTAAACTCCCTAAACCTACTGACTATTCAATCGAGTCACTAACTGAGTAGTTCGATGATTTATGATTTCTTATAGGCTACAAACATTTTCATAAGCTACTAGACATTTGGTAAGTGCTTAAAAGCATACGAAATCATGAAAACATACCTTTAGAAATTCTTCTTAAACATGTCTGGATTTCGAAAACTATTCACTTAATGACACGTAGCACATTGAGAGAAAAAGGAGGGTTCACATGTATCACATTCAAGCACTTCATAATCAATTCAGCACAATGAGCCACACATGGCCTCGCAATCCACACGATTGCGGTTAATTCACAACCCAGGCTCCCTCCTCACAAGCACCGTACCACAAGAACCTCGAACCACTCATAGTTCTTCCTCAAACCATCCAACTATCATTTCGGTTTTCAATTTATTAATCATAACATATTGTCATACTAATTTATGAAAAGGTAAGGTTTAGGTACTTACCTGGGCAAGCAGCACCACTCGGCGGTGCGTTAAAGCAAGCATACGTACGCATACATACCATCACATCCACATATTAAAACTATAGCTCTTTACTTAGCAATTCAAACATGATACGGCTCTAAGCATTTTCAAGCATGATTGGGCTGTAAGCATTTTCAAGCATGATTGGGCTCTAAGCATTTATAATTTACTTCGGAGTTAGTAAGTCGTTATGGGATAGTTAAGCATATAGACGATCGTAGATTGACTAAACATTTATATACATTAATTTTAAACACATACGATGCACTTCGAAGTTCATACTTAGGCATGAATTAATTGTATAGATTCGAATTAGAGCTAAACGTACATACTTTACTTCGAATCAAAACTTCTAGCTTGATTTAACTAAATTGATTCGAATCGAAACTAAACATATATAATTTAGTTCGAATTAAAATCTCAGGCATATATTAACTAAATTAATTCGATTCGAAGCTAAACGTATATAATTCTCTAGGCATAAATTAACTAAATTGGTTCGAATCAAAGCTAAACACATCTAATTCACTTCGAATTAAAACCTCAGGCATAAATTAACTAAATTGATTCGAATCGAAACTAAACATATCTAATTCACTTCGAATTAAAATCTCAGGCATAAATTAACTAAATTGATTCGAATCGAGCCTAAACATATTTAATTCACTTCTTGACATTTCTAATGAATTTAGCCAACCCTAATCTGACATGCAATATCAATCTGCTGAAAAACATTTTTGAAAAATAGTAATAGCTTAGGAGGCGAGAAACACCACTTCGATCCCAAGCTAGAGACTTGAATCCAAGGCTGTTGGCTTAACTTTACGGGCTCGAACGACTCCAATTCCTTGGCTCTTGCTCACCCACGCACGAACAGACCCCAAACCATGCCCAATTCGCACAATTCAAACCCTAATTTCAACTGAAACTCTCACTTACTGACTTGATGCTTGAAGTTGCAAGTTTAATCCTGATTTAGAGGGGAATTGAGGCAACTACAAACGAGATTGCATGGCTAAGTTCTGGGCACGTATCCGGCGCTCAAAATCCTCACCAAAACCGATGACAACCGCGGTAATTGAGCTCCGTTCTTGCCCAAAATTCACAGCAATGGCTTGTACGGTTTTGGGGGAGGTCGAATGCGGGAAATACAAGCTGGGTAGAGGGAGAATTGATGGAGTTTTGAGAGCTTGAGGTTGCGTCCGTGGAGCTAGAGAAGAGGAAGAAGATGAAGGGCAGAGAGAGAGAGAATGGGGCACATGGGGTCGGGGGTCCGCGTAAAGGAGAAAGAAGCTAGCTTAAGTTCTGGCGACATTTTACCAAAATGCCCCTCATTTCCTTTTCTGTTTTTTTTTCTTTTCTTCAAGCTTGCCCAATACTTAACACCGCTAGTCTAACCTCGTACTTTATACTCTAAACCCAAATCAATAATATGACCTTCTGTTGCTTGTTCGTTCCCAAATTCGAATCAAGGTCCGATTTTAATAAACCTCCAAATCGATTCTAATGTTAGCAACCTAATCGCATTCGAGAAACGACTAAATAAATCGAATGACGACTAAATTAAACTATCAATATAATTTAAGGGCAAAAACAGCACGAATTTACTTTAAAATCAATAATAGCAATAATAATTCCTTTTTATAAAATTATAGCTCCCATAAGCACATCGATAATAATTTAACTTATACAGTTACTAAAAATACGATTTTATAACGTAAAAAGTAAGACAGTCAGGTTAACTAAAAAAAAAAAAAATAAAGGAGGCGGTCTTACACTCTTCCCCCTTACAAGAATTTCGTCCTCAAAATTCTAAATCCAAGTTCGACCTTTCCTAGAATGCACGCACACAACTAGGATTTATGCGATAGGTTTTCAAAAAGGTTTCATTTTGTAAACACTACTTCTTTTAAATCGAAGGAAAATGGCTTATAGTATCCAGTTTCCTCCTCGCCAGTCCTCTTCAAGCGTCTACTCACTCTATTTAGGCGCCGAGAGCAAATCGCGTCGAAGAGGAGCAAATGAGTTGGCGTGGAAAACCATATCGAGTTGTTTTGAAAAATGAACCAAGACTTTTGATAATCTAGACTCAGTTCGCACGAAAAGCACTAATTCTATGCATATGCATTTGTAAGTGGACATCGAAAGGCATAACAATTGAGACAATGACATCTTAAAGCCAAACACCAGCAGTTTTATTCTAAAACATGAATTTAAGTCACTTTGGGACCACAATGATTAACATGGAGACTCCTATAACGCATTTAGAATAACAAAAATGTCATATAGCATCACATAGTATCATTTAAGCATAATAGCATCACATAATATCATTTAAGTATAATAGCATGACATAGTATTGCATAGTATCAGCATTTCAGCATTCTCAAGTTTAGAAATTGGAGGTAACATGAAACCGGTTGATATACATATAACAAGCAATTCATAAATTGAAAGCATGTATGATTGACATTCCTATGTTCTTACATCAATTCCAACTAACTTATGGGCCCTACATTCATGGTAACTTAGACAGAGCATGTCAAGGTCGTATGAAGGGGTTAACTTAATCAGGTTCGTTCTAAAACATGAAGATATTGGGTTCCATTTTTCACCCCATGCAACAATATGCAATGATATGTACACCTTAGTGAATGTGCAATTGCGTATCAATTCTTATGAATCATGTTGGTAACATCGACATGATCTCCGTTTTCTTGTCTAATTACCTTCTTTGCTCCCTTTTTTTCCCTTTTTTTTCTTTTTCTTTTTGCAACAAGAATAAAACTCACTTGACTTAAAAATATTCGGGCCTTTCCTTAAAGGGCTTTTTTTAGAATGTGCAAAACAATGATTTCATTGCCTAAACAGATGTGTAATAAGTAAAATAGTACATATTCAAGTCAATTGAAGATATGAAATAAAGATAGTAGCTTTGAACATTGGTGGTCAAGTTTTTATTCACTTTTTAAGACTTTTTTCCTTTTTTTCTTCTTTTTCTGCGTTTTTCAAGAGCGTAAAAGACAACTTCGATAAACAAAAAGTTCACATGTCCACTTAGAAGGAAGATGCTATGAATTAACGATAAGTGAGCAAGATAGCACAAAAAATCACACAAATGAGACAGGGTTATTATGAAAAATTGAATCCACATCCTTAACTAGACATTTAATCATGCAAACTCTATTCACGTATAACTCAATGACCTAACATATGGGAACACAACTACCAAAGAAAGCACACAAATCTACAAAGACAATGAAAAATCTTTTTGAATTTTTTTCAAATATTTCCAAAAATATACACAAATAGGTACCTCATCCTCACACCAAAACTCCACAAGGTCCTCGTTCTGGGAACAAGGGTGCCAAAAAGCGATCACATAGGCTATACAACCATAAAACTAATGTAAATCCACAAGTATATACACTTAGGTCACCACCAAAATCAAAATAAACTCACCAAAATCAAAATCACACAAGAAAGCAAAAACAAAAACCAACTCTAAAACAAAAACAAAATCATAATCACCAAAATAAAAACAAAACAAGACCAAGGAGCCACTAAATACAAAACAAAACCAAAGGGAACCTGAAACAAAATAAAACAAAAAAGAAAAGAAAAAAATACAAAACCAAAACAAAACCATTAACACACAAAAAAGACAACAAAACAAAAATCTTAAACAAGACAAAACCAAAGAAACAAAGCACACCACTAAAACATACTTAAAAACAATCCTGGATATCCCCAACTATTTGTAATCCTAAACACAAATCAAACTGAACACCCATAAAACAATCACAATCCTAGATATCAACAAGTATTCAACCAAAAGAGCTAACAAGGATTCATAAAAGGATATACACCACCAATATCAAAATACTTAACACACCCAAGGGTGACCATAGCTAACTCAGCTCAAAAAATCCCAAATTTCTCCTTAAAACTGACACCCACACAATCACAATCCTAAATATCCATAAATATGTACAAAGAGAAGAAAAGAATCAAAAAGGAAGAATAGTGAAGGGGTAGAATGATCATACTGTTTGGTGCTAAATTGTCATGTTTTACATGTCCCTTTCACCTAATTTAGCTCGTATAATAATATAATTTTTAAGATTTTTACTTGTTTTGTTTACTTTTATAGATGATAAGTTCAATCAGGTAAATAATGCAAAAACGAGTGAAGATGAAACAAGAAGAGCCGAAGGATTGCAAGCAAGAGGTGGCGACGACCATCGTGGCCACCACTACCACCAAGCGTCGCCACCACTACAGCAAGGCAGTGGCTAGCGATGGTTGGCCATCGCATGTATGATAGCCTGTCATAGTGGCAATGACTGGTGGTCACCTTTGTGATAAGCATCGCCACCCTCTGCTCAACTCGCCCTATTTTCTCCCAACTCGATTTGTATTTAATGGATGTTTTCAGGGTTCTTTTTTTAGGGACTTTTTGGAGAGGGTTGAGTTTAGGTTTAGCCATTAAAAACCCCATTAATGGGTAATAAACTAGGAGATTAGGTTTTGTATTTTGGTTGTTTTGAATTCAAGCTTGTAGATTTTCATTAGAGCCATTTAAGAATAAGTTTTCTCTTCTCTCTTTCTCTCTCTATTTCATATTTGGTTCTTGTTTAGATTTTGTTAGTTTACTTCTTGGGTTTGATTTTATTTCGTTTAATTATTTAGTTTTTATTATTAATCTATATTTAATTAGCTTGTTAGATTAGTTTAGTTTCATTCTCTCTCGTCCTTAGTTCATGTTTATTTGCTTGTTTGTTAGCCTAGTGGTAGTTAGGTTTAATTTTGTTTTGTGGTAATGATTAGCAATTGGCTTTTGTTGGCTTGCATTGTAATTAACCTGTTGATCGATAATTAGTCTTGGATTAGGCCTAACCACACCCAATTTATACCTTGAACTTAGAGTTCTCTTTTATGCCCACCATGTGCTTGATGAAATGCTTGAGAGAGCTTCCATCCATTTTTTTGGGCGATTGACTTATATCAAGTGGTAAGGTTAATTAGCTAGTGCGAGGGAGAGGATAGCCGGGATTTTGACATGAAAAGTCCCTATCCTAGCTAGGTCCAAGAATTGCTAATCTCATGGTTTAATACTCTAATTAGGTTAACCCCATAAAAATGAGGGGGTTAGATGAATTAGACTAGCTCATAACCCTTGAGAGCAGGCTTGGATTGTCTTTAATGGTGCAATCGACCATCTCTAGTGGGCATATGATAGGTCGGTTAGGACTTGTCTTAATTCCTTGGTACGTCAATTGGCCAAATCATAACTCTAAGTCTTTTTTTGTATGTTTATTAGCCTTGTTTACCTATCTTTCATTCCTTTTTTTCATCTAGCTTAGCTTGAAATACTTGAGCTAGTTCTGGCACTTGAAACCCAACTCCCAATTGATGACACCCCAACTACTTGCCGATAAACAATGTACTTGGAGTTATAAATATTAAAACTTAAATTCTTCCTATCAAGTAGTTGGCGCCATTGCCAGAGAGTTGGTACTTTTAATATTGGGGTTTACTTGAGCATTCGAGGATAGGCCTTTAGAAATCTAAAAAAATATAAAATTGAGAAATCAAGCATTTTGAAAAAATGAAAATCAAAATGGCTATTTTCCATTTATCTCAATTTGAGCGTGAACCTTTTTGGCAATATCTGTCTAGATTAAATGATTATCATGCTCAATATTTGCATTTCACATATGATAAATGGGAAATATGCAATATTGTGCTGGAGGGGATAACACATGAGACCTGAGTCACCCTTGGGTCCATATGTTATGGTGGTTAGCACTCTTTAAATGTTGATGATATATGCTACTTCTTTGAGTCTTTAGCGGGGTATCAATGCCAATGGCGACATGAGTGTGACAGTGAGTCTTTTGTGTGCCCTTCTACACTTCCTTATTATTTACATGCTCAATCTCTATGGGATTCTTATCATCACTAGTCTTCTTACCCCGATGTTGTGTGCTCTTATTTCCAATCTTTTGACAACGATGCAAATTCTTGTCCCTAATATGATACTTTCTGATGAATGCTATGCTAGAGTTAATGCCATGATAGAGGCAATGAATGAGTGACATGAATGTTTTGTTAGTGAGATGAGGAAATATGTCCCATTGCATGAGACCGACCCTAGTCGATCTTTGAGGTTAGTCTCTATGATAATTATGAGTTTTCTCTTTCCCATAGAGCCTGATTTTATAGAGTATACACCTTTAACCGGCCTAGAGGAAGTGATTGACCCTCCATTGATCTCTTTATCATTTGTCGCTCTATCCTTATCTGGCACACCTAGAGACACTACCGTTGGTGACTTCACCTTATTTGCCTCCCCCATCCCTTTAGCTCAGTGCACGTGGCTAACGATAGGTGAGCCTTTTAGGGGAGATCCTAGTTTTATTAAGAATAATTTGCTTGATTGGCCGGAAGAACCTACCTTGATTGAGCCATTTCTTAAGGGTGATCCTTTTATGGAGTTATGTGGTAATGGTGTGGTAGTTGGTGCGACTCCTAGCATTGAGCATATAGACCCCATTTGTACTGAGTCGCTTGACTTAACCCCCACTTCATTCCCTCTTTCTTCCCTTTACCCGTTCTCATTTGCATTCTTTTCATGAGTCCCTAGGTGGCATTAGAGGGTACAATCCCTCCTTTGACCCTTATTGTACATACCTAGAGAATATGCCTAGGAAAATTGAGTGGACCATTTTTCTTGATTATTCTTTTGCTTTTTCTATGGCATTTGGTAAGTGTAAGAGGGCACTAACTATCTTTGCTTAGGTCTTATTAGTGTTCTCTTGCTTACATCATTGTGAGATACAAGTAATGGCATATATACAAGCTCTTGGGAGGTTTGGCAGAGTCTGGTGTGGTGACTCGCGTGTTGACTGATACAAAGGAGTGATTGATGCACCTCGAACCACCCGTAACACTATCTTAGAGAGGCATAGTTAGACCTAACAAAACTGACGCGAGACTCGAAACCCGAACCGAATGACCCGGACCCATATCCGACCCGATACCCGAAATATGCTCACCCGAAAGTGGACCCAAACCCCAAATTGACCCGAACCGAATCATACCCGACTCAAAATTTTCTACAAAGTTGCTTGTTTTGGCATGACAAGCGTATTTGACTAAAAATTGGCTAACCCGAAATCAACCTGAACCGAACCATACCCAACCCAAACTGAAACGACCCGTAATGTCACTTAACTCGAACATGACTCGACCCATATCCAAACCAAATGACCCATTTGCCAAGTCTAGACACAGTTCAAGTATGAATAGGATCCGACTTGATATAATCATTCTAACTCTTTTTCCCTTCTTGTTATTTTCTTTCTTTTTCTTTTTAGCTGTTAATATTAGGTTGTGTTTTTGTTAGTGATCATTTTGAGTTGAAATTTGGATATTGTGGAGCCTATTGATAGCTATGATCACCTTCGTGTGCCTTTTCTTCATAGTTGTGTTTTGTTATTAGTGGTATTCTTGAATTTGTATATGTTCATTATTGGTGGTGTTGGTCTTGTATATATGTGTGGTCCTATTGTTAATTTGTGTATATTTTTGTGAAATCTTTCAACTATTGTATAGTTTTTCTTCTTGGGGGACTTTTTGGTCTTTCTGATTGGTTTTTTATCTTTAATAGCTTGATAGCCAGCTTGCATGTAGGTGGAATATGCATGATGGAACACTTATCTACAATGTAGTTTTCGATTTTCATAATAACCCGATTTCATATGTGTGGTTTTGTGCCTATCGTGTACACTTGAACATTGAAATTTGGTGTTAGTTCTTGAAATTTGGATTTGGGGACATTCTACTTGGTTAATTGACTTTCGGCTTTGTAGCAAAAATGAAAAAAGAAAAAAAAAATGAGAAAATGCGCTTGCAAACATAAACTTAACTTTGATACCTCTGTTTGGGTTTGAATAAGTACTTTGCACATCCAAATAAAACCCTAATTAGGGAAGAAGTCCAAATATGTGTTGAGTTGTTCCTCGGGGAGTCCAAGGCCTAATAACCTAAGAACTACCAACCCGGGTGAAGGAGCATTAGGAGAAAAGCGAAAGAAAAAAAAAAAGAAATGTGATCTAATAAAAAGGAGTCATACGCCAAGTGGAAATGACCTTTTTGCCCTATTTCAGTATAGTAGTGGGAGTCAATATACTTTACACGGAGCACTAAGGTGCACAAATAGTGTCTTGTTGCGGTAAGTGAAAAATGACAGTTGGGATGCATTTATAGCCTATGTATATCTTAAATGTATATTTTGCTTATATATGACTTAGTAGCTAGGCTGTTAGGGCTAAAAACTCAATCCAGAAGTGTGCATATTTTCTCCTTTGCCTTGTACATATGTTTTGCTTTTAAAAAAAATTCAACAATATTTTAAAGATTTTGTGGGTAATCATCTGCAAACCCTCACGAGACCTCACTCGTCTACTTCGGGGAACCAAGGGGTTTAAATGGCTTGTTGCAAATGCTAAATGCAACCATGATTCCTGTGAAAGTGAGTTAGGTTCCTAGGTTAGTTTTTCTTTTGTTTTACTCTAGGATGAGCAAAAGCTAGGTGTGAGGGTATTTGTTGGGTGCTAAATTGTTGCATTTTTCATATCCCTTTTACCTAATTTTAGCTCGTATAATAATATAATCTTTAGAATTTTTACTTGTTTTGTTTACTTTTGTAAGTAATAAGTTCAATTGGGAAAATACCGCAAAAAAAAGAACGAAGACGGAATAAGAAAAGTCAAAAGATTACAAGCAAGAGGTGGCGATGGCCATCATGGTCATCACCACCACCAACCATTGCCACCACTGCAGCAGGGTAGTGGTTGGCAACGGCTGGCCGTTGCCCACACGATAGCCTATTATGGTGGCGACGGCCGGTGGCCACCTTGGCAACAACCATCACCACACTCTGCTTCTCTTGTCCCTTTTTCTCCCGACTCGATTTGTATTTAAAGGACCTTTTTGGCATTCTTTTTTAGGGACTACTTAGAGAGATTTTAGCTTAGGTTTCGCAATTAAAAACCCCATTAGGGGGTAATAAATTAGGAGATTAGGATTTGTATTTTGGTTGTTTTGGATTCAAGCTCATAGATTTTCATTCAAACCATTCAAGAATAAGTTTTCTCTTCTCTCTTTCTCTCTCTATTTATTATTTTGCTGTTGTTCAGATTTTGTTAGTTTAGTTCTTATGTTTGATTTAATTTTATTTAAATGTTTAGTTTCAATTATTAATTCATTAGCTTGTCAGATTAGATTAATTTCATTCTCTCTCCTCCTTAGTCCATGTTTATTTGCTATTTTGTTAGTTGTAGTTAGGTTTATTGTGTTTTGTGATGATTAGTAGTTAGTTTTTGTTGGCTTGGATTGTGATTAGCCTCTTGATGACTAATTACTCTTAGATTGGGCCTAACCACACCCAATTTATGCCTTGAACTTAGAGTTTTCTCTCATACCTGCCAAGTGTCCAATGAAAAACTTGAGACAGCTGTCATCCATACTTTTGGATGATTGACTGCTGCCGAGAGATGAGATTAATTAGCTGGTGTGGGGGAGAGGATAGCCGTGATTTTGACATGAAAATAGTTCTGATCCTAGCAAGGTCTGAGAGCTGCTAATCTCATGGTCTAATTAGGTTAACCCTATAAAAATAGATAGTGAAATGAATTAGACTAGCTCATGACCTGTAATACACTGGGTTTTCAACCTTAGGCTAATCATTTGAGTTACTATTTGCATTAACATATTTGATTGAGTTAACTACATTAGGCTAACTTTTGCGCAATAATTGCATATAATAATTATGTGAATAAGTTTTATTATTTTTTCTTGGTTAATTATGCGATTTCATGAAATTAGGAACACGTTAAAAATTAATGAATTCGTTAATTAGGTAGCTAAGACAGGATTACGCTAAAATTGGTAAGCTGAGTGAGAATGTTCGAGGATTGAGATTGAACGAGGCTAGAAAGATTAGCATCGGGATCAGTTTATTAAGTGAGATTAAGCAAATACCCAAAATAGCAAAATTAGACCCAAAAAAAACCAAAAGGGGGCTGAAGCCCCCTTCTTGAGCCAAAAAAACACAACAAGGGGGGAAGTTCTGAACCCAACCCCCGACGACCTCGTGACCCATAACCAGAGAAAGGAAGAGAGAGAGAGAGGAGGGGGCGGCGATGCCACCGCCAGCATGGTCGCCCACCGACTCCTCTCTACGACGGCACTGGTAGGCTGAAAACAGAGAGAGAGAGAGAAAGAGAGAGAGAGAGAGAGAGAGAGAGAGAGAGAGAGAGAGAGAGAGAGAGTGAGGGTGAGTTAGAGGATGGATGACGATCGTAACCCATGCGCATTAATCGGGAGTTGAAAGTTAGGGTTTGAAACCTTAAGCACCACCACCATCGCAACCCACGCACCACTATCATCACGACACGCCACCACTATTTCCAGCACTAGTGATGGGCTCGGATTTGGCTAGAACTAGACCAAACGAGGGAAGGAAGAAGGCAGAATGGGGCAGTAGCAGCAGCTAGCAATGTGGGGAAATAAAGGAATGAGCCAATTTCGTGCATGCCGACCGAACCAAGCCCAAGGATAGTTTATTAGCTTGGAGTCCAGGTAGGTGGTTCCTAATCCACAAACCTATTACTAATTTACAAATGTTTTTGAAATATTTGCGATAGCTGATTTAGTAGTTAGGTTGAAACTATAACAAGTTGCAAAAATGCAAGCAGTTGGTAAATCATTTGGGTTGAACTGAAATAATTTTGAACATTGTTGTGGTCGGTGCTGTGAGGAGGGAGTTCGGGTTGAATTTTTTAAATTGGTGAATTACGGAAGTGTTGAAATGTGCTAATTGTGTGCTTGCTTCCATGATTAAACGTACTTGAATAAATCTTGAACCTGTTTTGAGTAACGTTGTGACAACTAGTAAATGTCAAATGTTACGAGCCTACCATTGCATGCTGCTAAATCAAGATTTTGATTTATTTAGTCTGTGACTTGGGTGTGTAATGTGTGTGTCACGATTGAATTCCATGTCCAAGTACCTGTTCAAATTGCCTATTCATATTTAAAGGTCTCGCGTTGAATAATTTGTGAAATATGAGCCAGTTTGATTGAAGTCCGCTTGATTCACTATTAAGTATGCACTACCACTCTAACATTAATACTTTTGAATAATTAAATTCTTCAAGTAAGTTGTTTAAGAGTAGTTGTTCATTACCATGGCCAAAACGATGTCCTAACTACTTAAACAAGTGACCTAAATGCTTACCGACTCCTTAGTTGTTTCTCAAAGCTATTTCAATGGGGAACTATTGAGGGTTCGACAATTAGTTCGGACAAAAAGTGTAATTGAACTTACTTTTTCATTGGGTGAGGCCTATCTAATGCTTGTCCATTAAGCTAAAGCATATGAACGGTTAGAATACGTTGTGGGTTGCTTGTTTGCTGTATGCTAATTATTTTGTCATCCCTATCGATTGGCCATTAACTCATTTAAAAGCATAATTTGACAAGATAAATGGTTGTATGCTTTTCAAAAGTTGAATGACCCTATTAAGGCATTTATCATTCATGAGAATGAAAGTGCCATTAACATGATGCAATGCGAGTTTTGAGGGAAAATGTGTTGTGCAATGGCAGTTGCATTTGAAATGTAAAGAAATTGAGATATTCATGTATGAATGCAACTATTAACGCTAAAAAACGAGTTTCCATATTACCTCTCTTGAAGAGTGAATGAATATGCAAAGATTAACTTGTTTTAAGCATATTTTACCACATGAGTGGTTTCATACTTTCTGAGTCGATGTGAAATCATTAAGGCTTTGAACGTCATGAGTACGAGAACGTTAATGTTTGTAATACAAGGAAAGTTTTAATATAGACGCATTTAGAGGTAAAATGCATCTAAATCGTTTTGGGCTAGGAAAATAGTGCTACATGAATAACGATTAAGGAGAATGCCCGATTCTCGAAAACCCTAATGCCTAGGGAGATAAACCCAGAAGTGATAACCCTAAAAGACCCTGACGGGGGTAATATGTTGCTTAGGGAGTAGACCCAGAAGTGGGAACCCCTGAAGATCTCGACGGGGATAATATGAAACGTAAGTGACGATCTTACTGGTATAATAGAACGTGAATGACGGCCTCATCTGTACCTAGTACAGATATGAGATTCCGATACCTATAAAAATGATTTTGTATGTGGTACATGATGTGATCCCTCATTTGAGGGTAATATTGGTAACAAAGATTTGAAAATGTGCATATTTTCTGGAAAAGATTTTTTTATTGAGTTTCAATTATCTACCAAGTGAAGGAGAGCCTTGGAGCAACGGTAAGGTTGTCTCCGTGTGACCAAAAGGTCACGGGTTCGAGCCGTGGAATCGGCCATTGACAAAGTCAGGTTAGGCTACCTACAATTCACCCCTTGGGGTGCGGCCCTTCTCCGGACCCTATGTGAATGCGGGATGCTTGTGCACCGGGCTGCCCTTTTTTTTCCCCCAATTAGCTACTAAGTGCATAACAACGATTTTATAAGAACTCTCATTAATTTAAGTGATATGCATTAATCTTACTCTCTTGCAAAAAGAAGTCTTACGTGAGCATTTGTTTAAACTCCTTGACATTAGGTGCTTATATGTAAACTATGTGTTCTATCGCACCCAATACCTAAATTATTGCATGAGATAGCTTATTAGTGAATCATGCGTGTGTGTTATGTGATGTTATGCTTAAATTGTGTGATCTTATGTTAAAACAACATGAAATTACCACTAATAAGCTATAAGAGACTTAGTTTAGGCAAGCCAGGCACTATGGGTGTGAATTAGAAGGAGTGTAGGGTTACCGTCATACCAGAAAGGTCATTGACGTGACGACAGATGTGGAAGACCTTACATGCTTGTTATATGATATTATATATTAGATTGCATGTGTAAGTGCTACGTAAAGCATGACGTGCAACAATTTTGTTTTCGGGGGGTTGGGAGTCATTCACTGAGCGTGTGGTAGCTCTTTCCCTCATCTTTTCCCCTTTTCCCCCCGGTTCTTAAAGTGACAGAATGAAGTCGTTTATGAAAGCCAAGGTGGAACCTCACTTGCTGCCCTAGAAGTAAACGTATATGCTTTTGTAGTTAAATTGCGAGCCTAGTAATGTATTGTGATGTGATTTAAGTTCTTGAGTGCATGTAGGCTAATTACTGAAGCCTTGTAATGCATATTGTCTAGAAATTGCTATTTATGATCATGTGAGCCGACTATCTGATTTATCATTCGTCTTATAGCTAGAATTGTTGATTTATCATTCGTCTTATAGCTGGAATTGCCTAGTAACATATACTTTGGATGTGTGATCTGTTGAGTTATACTTTTCATTTCTTTTCTATTTTTAAACTATATTGTTTAGCATAGTCAGGGTGCGTGACCCGTAGAGTTGTGACCTCCGACGTGTAGTCGTTGAGTTGTGAATATACGTTTGTGCGTTTATCGAATGCAGGAACCCATTGTAAGGCTATAAGCCTGGTTTTAGCCCATTTTTAGGCGGAGCTCTATCTATTTTGCCGCAGAATTTAAATAGGAATTACAAAATCATTAATACTTCAACCCTAGGGGTTGGGGGTGTTACAGATGGTATTAAAGCAAGGTCTTACGGCCATAGGCTGTGATCTGAGCCTTGCATTTAATATAGTCGCCTAGGAATAACTTTGTGATGATGTGACATATGCCGTACTCTGTGTGCAAATGTTCCTTACGGCATGGTCGTTTGCGACTTATGTGTGACTCGAGTAGGTCGATTGATTAAAAGGTATGAGTTACACGTTATTGGTAAGTGCCTATTGTATATATCATTTTAAGGTTATTTTGCTGCATTTTAGGAAAAATTATGTGCCTTATGTGATAATTTATACTCCTTTTTCATTTTACGCTCAAGTTTGGTATTATTGATGATATTTTGCAGAAATTGGCTAAGAGAACCTGAGTTTGTCATTAAAAATCAATAAAAAATTATGCAAGGACGTAAGAGCCCATAAAAATTGACCAAAAACCCGCAAGAGATATGGTTTACCCAGGTATATATCATGGATAACGGGGGATAGTATACACAATCAACCTGGGTTGACCAGAATCAACAGGGCAAAGTGACCAAAGGGCACCACGGTCAGCCCGTGGTGGATGCCACGGTTCGTAGTAGAGGCATAACAGTCAGCCTATTCATTTTCCCTCTCATCGTGTGGTTGAGGTTGATTTGATTTTTCTGTAAATAGGGCTATTTTTGGCAGCAGGAGAGACACACCTCATCCATTCCATTCTCCTCCATATTCCATTAGGTAGGATATAGATTAGTTTAGGTTAGATTAGAGTGAAGGAGATCAAGTAGAAGAAGAAGATTCGCGAGGAAGCTGGATCGGGTTCTGCAATCGAAAGATTCAAGCGAGCATTTTGGCTAAGCAAATCCTTTTCTCTTCTCTTCTCTTTTCGCTTTAGATTTATCATTTTAGAGTAGTTAGATGTTTAATTTAATCGTGTTTGAATAGTTTAATTTTTATCTAGGGATTTAGTAGTTTATGAAAGTATAGTTGGATCATGTTTTAATCTATAAAATTGTGTTTACTTCATGATTGGTTTGATTTTGTTCTGTAAAGCGTTATTCATGTTATTAGTGGATTTTTGGCCAAAATTTGCTTCCTTACTTGAAACAATGGGGTAGAAAATTAAAAGGTGACATTTGATTGTTGGAGTGCTTAATAAAATCTAGCGTAACTTCATCTTGAAAGACAGATTTGCATGTTAGGAGGACTAGAAAGTAATCAAAGATGTTTAACTTGGATGAAGACAAAGTAGTTCGAAAGAACGACTTTTGCTTAGTTTAGGCAAATTTGATTGATTTCAAAAGAATAGACTAAATTTTTGGATAGATTACAACTCCTTGAAATTAACTGATTAGAGAAAAGCACATGTTCATCATTTTGATGCAATCAACTTTCATAACTATATGAATTCCTAGGCATTTCTCCTAAATTAGTGAATTAGAAGTTGTTAAATTGAAACCCCTTGAATTAATGATAGTTGTTTCCTTATCTTCGTATTTTTATCATTCTCAAATTTGGATTTGCTTAGCATATCTTGAGGGATTATGACCCAGTAGTTTCACCTAGTCTCTGTGGGATCGACCTTGATTTGCTACAACACCACTGTGCGCCTACGGTCCTATTAGTTATTATAGGAGCTAAATAGCTTTCCATGCCCTGAGTAGGCATTGTGGATGCTCCATTGATGCAATGTGTTCCTAACGTGCTAATTGATTTGACTCACTGATTGTTATGTGATTCAGCTAAACCGTGAGTTGTGTGTTAGAATGTGAACCTAATTAACTTGCGCATTCTTGTGTGAGCTAAGTGATGGTTTGAATAGTAAATGCTTTATTCGTGCGCTCTGATAAAATAATCGAAAGTTAAAGCATCATTGATTTAAACTCGAATGATTGAAAACCTTTTTCTCAAGCACATTCTTTGTCCCTACGTGCGGATTGCTCCTCGGGCACTACAATAGAGAGAGCAGACGTACTTAGAGATGGTAGAGAAGAAGCTAAAACTGGATAAGTTGTTGTCCACCTTTGAAATTCAAGATTTTGAAATGTTAATGTTCTTCTGGCTATCGAGTTCAGTTTTACTTTACACCGTAGGACTTGGGTCCCCTTAGTGATGATGAGTGAGTTTAGGTTGATAAGTACATGTTCCTACGCGTGTCGGGTTGTTGCCGGTGAATGTCATACATGCTAAGATGTGTACGTCGATGGAATTGTTTGTAATGGACTAAGAGAGGAATGATTGGAGCTCAATTGCTATGATCAATAATCTTAATAAACGATACCATCTTCTTATGAATTCTGAATTGCTTGAGGAAATTAGAGGATATTTTCATATGCATGCCTGAAGAATTAAGTGCTAGAAGTAGGATCTCATTGAACATTGCATAAGTGTACCTGTTGTTCTCCATCTTTGCCATTATCGCCCGTACAGTGCATTACTTGCTTTCTATCATATGAATTGTTATTCATGATGTGGGATGGCAATGTTGTGGCTGGAATGAACCCTAATACACCTAGAAAAGACAAGGGAGAAAGAACCTAGTAGACTTTGGAATTGTACACAATAAATGACTCCTACTACATGAGTGATCTACACAATAACACTCCTATGATCACCGATGGGGTAGGTGTGCCTCATAAGACCTCAATGCATACCTATAAGATCATTAATGTCGACTATACTCAAACAATCATAGCCTATTGGATGCCAGTCTTTCCTAAATCTAGATGAGCTGTGGGGCTTACCGTTGACCACGTGTAGCAAATGGGGGTTGCACGTGAGTATACATGTCTAGGTGTTCTCCCCATGAGACAACCCGCGAGTCTACAGGTCTTAAGAAATAAATATGGTACCATATGCTACATAAAGCTATAGGAGTTTCTATAGATAGGACTGTTGTGAGTGCCCGTTGATGTGTTTGTGGTCGAATGCTAAGAGAATGAGTTTTTGGAGTTGCTTGGCTTGAACTTGATTGAACATACAATTGTATTAGTGGAGTGATTTGATTTATGCGGTTAGTTACACAATATGACTCTTAAATCATCATTTATAGTTCATGAATTTTGTTTTCTCATGTTGTAGTTAGAGTAATCGGAAACAATGTATGCAATGCGTGACTTAATGACAATAGAGTTACAGTTGCATGTGTTCACATCTATAGATAGGTATACCTCATGTGTAAGAAGGGTAGCATGGTAGAGCATCCAAGGTCATGTTCAGCATATATATAGATACTTGCGTTCGTTATACACAGTTATTAATACATTATAGGAGTTGGGTTTTTGACTAGTTGTGTGAGTGAACTATTAAGTACATGAGCTTCTTGCTGCCTGTTTTGAGCTTGTATAGGATGTAGTTGAGTTGGATACACTGTCTAATATATATGACTGATTACGTGGTAAGATCGTTAGGGTGTTACTTGTATTACAGGACTCCTATTACTTCATGTTATAGCTTAAGTGGCCGGATGCGCATATGTTTAATACACAACCTAGTGACTATCAAAACTTGCGTTCACATGTGCTCATTGCATATCTTATGTTTACTAAGGATAACATGCTAGTACCTCATATTTAGGGGCCAACCTCTATTTGGATACGTAAATGCCTAGGTGCTTCATGTGACATGATGATGTGTAGGCATACTTGCGGCCATATGCGAGCCGTTACTGTACCACTTAGTCCTTAGAATTATGAAACATAGTAGCTAAAGTTTTTGATTGAGCTGTTCTGGTGTGGTTTAATTATATAGTGGTAAATACTTGTGCCATCCTCATTACGATATGGGCGTGTCAATTTACCTGCATGGCTTCTTGACTTAGAGAGAAACCAATTCCATATGGAAGCTTGAGGGTAGGACTTTACTTTAGGTAAACCATTGTGATTAAGCTAATGTAATATGATGTCTCCGATACTTTGGTATGATGTGGTAGCTTCCTAGCTAATTGATTTGACCTTAGAGTGATTTGATTTCTTCATGCCTTCGAATGAACCTGGTTAAGCTAATCACATTCATACGACCTTGACATGTCCTGTGTAAGTTGTCATGAATGAAAGGTCTAAAAATTAGATGGGGTTGATGTATAAACATAGGGGTGTCTATTGCACACGTTTCCCTTTTGTGAATTGCTTGCTAGATATGTGCAAGACGAGTTCATGTTACTTATGATTCTTGAGCTTGAGAAAGCTAAATTGTTGACTCTATACGATGTCATTATACTAAAGTGATGCTAGTGATGCTATGTGATGCCCTTACTACTCTAGTGTGTTATAAGAGTCTCCAGGTTAACCGTTTTGATCTTAAAGGTAATTTGAATTCATGTTTTAGAAAGAAACTGCCTGTATGTGACCTTGAAACGTCATGACCCAATTGTCATGCCTTTAGATGCCGATTCGTAACAATGCACATACATAGAGTTATTGTTCACCATGCAAATAGTGTCTACATAATTGAGGGTCGATATTCGTTTTTAAATAAGCTTAATATGGTTTTTCACGCCAACTCATTTGCCCGTCTTCTATGTGTTTGCCCTTAGCGCCTAAATAGAGTGAGTAAATGCTTGAAGAGGATTGATAAGGAGGAGAGTAGATACCATAAGCCTTCCTTTCTTTTGATTTAAAACATACAGTCAATTACAAGATAAAGTTTTTGGGTCCTAGTGCAAGTTGTATAGATCATAGTACGCGACTGTGTATCTTGTTTTTGACTGAATTGGAATTTCAAGTGCGAAATTCTTTTAAGGGGGGAGAATGTAATACCCTGGGTTTTCAACCTTAGACTAATCATTCGAGTTACTATTTGCATTAATGTATTTGATTGACTTACCTATATTAGGCTAATTTTTGCACAATAATTGTATGTAATAATGATGTAAATCATTTTTATTAATTTTTCTTAGTTAATTATGTGATTTCATGAAATTAGGAACTCATTAAAAATTAGTGAATTGGTTTATTAGGTAGCTAAGACATGATTACACCAAAATTGGTAAGCTAAGTGAGAATGTTCGAGGATTGAGATTGAACGAGGCTAGACTGATTAGCACTAGGGTCAGTTTATTAAGTGAGATTAAACAATTACCCAAAACAGCAAAATTTTACAAAAAAATAAAATAAAACCAAAGGGGGCTAAAGTCCCCTTTTTGAGCTAACAAAACCACGACAAGGGGGGCGGGAGTTCTAAACCCAGCCCTTAGCGACCCCGTGACCCACAACTAGGAAAAGAAAGAGGGAGAGATTAAGAAGGGGGCAACGGTGCCACCACCGGCATGGCCAGCCACTGCCTCCTCTCTGTGACGGCGCTGGCAGGTCGAAAATAGAGAGGGAAAGAGAGAAAGAGAGAGAGAGAGAGATCGAGTGAGAGTGAGAGTGAGGGCGAGCTGGAGGAGGGATGACGGTGGCACACTGGTGGCCTAGCGACCCTCGCGCAGCCAGCGACCACCAGCCCTTGGCACCTCAGTTGGCTGGTCATAGGCGCGTGAACCAAGAGTTGAAGGTTAGGGCCTAAAACTTAAGCACTGCCTCCATTGCAACCCACGCGCCACTACCGTCGCGACACTTTACAACAATTATTTTCTCCACTAGCCAGTGGTGGGCTCAAATTCGGTAGGAACTAGACCAAACGAGGAAAGGAAGAAGTCAAAATGGGGCAGCAACAATAGCTAGCAATGTAGGGAAACAAAGGACCGAGCCAATTCCGTGCATGCCGACCGAACCAAACCCTAGGTCGATTTATTAACTTGGAGCCCAGGTGGGTGGTTCCTAATTCTCAAACCTATTACTAATTTACAAATGTTTTTAAAATGTTTGTGATAGCTGGTTTAGTAGTTAGGTTGAAACTATAACAAGTTGCGAAATTGCAAGCAGGTGGTAAATCATTTGGGTTGAACTGAAATGATTTTGAGGATTATTGTGGCCGGTGCTGTGAGGAGGGAGTTCAGGTTGAGTTTTTTAAATTAGTGAATTATGGAAGCATTGAAATGTGCTAACTGTGTACTTACTTCCACGACTGAACATACTTGCACAAATGTTGAACTTGTTTTGAGAATCTTTATGACAATTAGTAAATGTCAAATGTTGCAAGCCTACCATTGCGTGCTGCTAAATCAAGATTTTGATTTATTTAGTCTATGACTTGTGCATGCAATGCGTGTGTCACGATTGAGTTCCATGTCCAAGCAGCTGTTCAAATTGTCTATTCGTGTTTAAGGGTCGAGTTGAATAATTTGTGAAATATGAGTCAGTTTGATTAAAGTCGGCTTGATTCACTATTAATTATGCACTACCACTCTAACATTAACGCTTTTGAATAATTAAATTCTTCAAGTAAGTTGTTTAAGAGTAGTTGTTCATTACCGTAGCTTAAACGATGTCCTAACTGCTTAAACAAGTGACTTAGATGCTTACTAACTCTTAGTTGTTTCTCGAAGTTACTTAAATGGGAAATTATTGAGGGTTCGGCAGTTAGTGAGGACAAAAGGTGGAATTGCACTTGCTTTTTCATTGGGTGAGGCCCATCTAATGCTTGTCCATGAAGCTAAAGCATACGACCAGTTAGAATACCTTGTAGGTTGCTTGTTTGTTGTACGCTAATTATTTGTCATGCCTATCAATTGGCCATTAACTCATTTAAAAGCATAATTTGACAAGATGAATGGTATGATTTTCAAAAGTTGAATGACCATATTAAGACGTTTAGCCTTCATGAGAATGAAACTGACATTGACATGATGCATTGCAAGTTTTGAGGGAAAATGCGTTGTGAAATGACTATTGAATTTGAAATATAAAGAAATCAAGATATTCATGTGTGAATACAACTATTAACGCTTAAAACCAAGTTTCTATATTACCTGTCTTGAAGAGTGGATGAATATGCAAAGATTAACTCGTTTTAAGCATATTTTACCCAATAAGTGGTTTTATGCTTTCTGAGTCGATGTGAAATCATTAAGGCTTCGAACCTCATGAGAACAAGGATGTATTGTTTGTGATACAATGAAAGTTTTAATATAGACACATTTAGAGGTGAAATGCATCTTAAATGTTTTGGGCTAGGGAAATAGTGCTACATGAATAACAATTAGGGAGAATGCATAGCTCTCGGGAACCCTAATGCCTAGGAGATAGATCCAGAAGTGGTAAGCCTAGAAGACCCTGACGAGGGTAATATGTTGCCTAGGGAGTAGACCCAGAAGTGGGAGCCCTGGAAGATCCCGATGGGGATAGTGTGAAACGTAAGCGACGATCTTGCGGGTGCGATGGAATGTAAGTGATGGCCTCATCCGTACTTGGCACAGATATGAATTTCGATATCTATAAAACTGATTTCGTACGTGATACATGATGTGAATGCCTCATTCGAGGGTAATATTAGTATAATGATTTGAAAATATGCAATATTTCTTGAAAAGAGTTTTTATTGAGTTTTAATTATCTGCTAAGTGTATAACGACAGTTTTATAAGAAATCTCATTAATTTAAGCGATATGCATTGATCTTACTCTCTTGCAAAAACAAGTATTACGTGATCATTTGTTTAAGCTCCTTGAGGTTAGGTGCTTATATGTCAACTACGTATTCTATCGCACCCAATACCGGAATTGTTGTATGAGATAGCTTATTAATGAATCCTACAAGCGTGTTATGTGACATTATGCTTACATTGTGTGATCTTATGTTAAAACAACATAAAATTACCACTAATAAGCTAGAGGAGACTTAGTTTAAGCAAGTTAGGCACCTTGAGCGTGAATTAGGAGGAGTGTAGGGTTACCACCGTACCAGAAAGGTCATTGAGTTGACGACAGATGTGGAAGACCCTACATGCTTATTATATGATATTATCTATCAGATTGCGTGTGTAAGTGCTACTTAAAGTATGATGTGCAACTGTTTTGTTTTCTGGGGGTTGGGAGTCGTTCACTGAGCGTGTGGTAGCTCATCTCCCTATCTTTTCCCCGGTTCCCCCAGGTTTCTAAAGTGATAGAATGAAGTGGTTCACGAAAGCCGAGGTGAAATCTCCCTCGCTACCCTAGAAGTAGATGTATATGCTTTTGTAGTTAAATTACGAGCCTAGTAACGTATTGTGAAGTAATTTAAGTTCTTGAGTGCATGTAGGCTAATTACGGAAGCCATGTAATGCATATTGTCTGGAAGCCATGTAATGCATATTGTCTAGAATTGTTGATTTATCATTCCTCTTATAGCTGGAATTGCCTAGTAACATATACTCCGGATGTGTGATCTGTTGAGTTGTACTTTTCATTTCTTTTCTATTATTGAACTATATTGTTTAGCATACTCCAAGTGTGTGACCCGAGAGTTGTGATCTCCGACGTATAGCCGTTGAGTTGTGAATATACGTTTGCGCAGAATGCAGGAACCCATTGTAAGGCTATAAGCCTAGTTTTAGCTCATTTTAAGCAGAGCTCTTTCCGTTTTGCCGCAGAATTTAAATAGGAATTAAAAAATTGTTAATGCTTCTAACCCTTAGGGTTGAGAGTGTTATAGATGGTATCAAAACAAGGTCATGTGACCATAGGCCACGATCTGAGTCTTGTATTTTATATAGTGGCCTAGGAACACTTTGTGATGATGTGACATATGTCGTACTCTGTGTGCAAGTGTGCCTTACGGCATGGTCATCTGCGACTTATGTGTGACTCGGGTAGGTTGATTGATTAAAAGGTACGAGTTACATGTTATTGATAAGTGCCTATTGCATACATCATTTTAGGGTTATTTTGCTGCATTTTAGAAAAATTATGTGCCTTATGTGATAATTCATACTCCTTTTCCTATTTTACGCTCAAGTCTGGTGTTGTTGATGATATTTTGCAGAAATTGGCTAAGAGAACCCGAGTTTGTCATTAAAAATCAATGAAGAATTATGCAAGGATGTAAAAGCCCACACAAATTGACCAAAAACCCGCAAGAGATATGATTTACCCAGGTACATATCATGGATAACCCAACATAGTATACACAGTCAACCCAGTTGACCAGACTCAACATGGCAAAGTGACCAGAGGGCACCATGGTCAGCCCGTGGTGGATGCCACGGTCTGTGATCGAGGCATAACGGCAAGCCTATTCATTTTCTCTCATGCGTGGCTGAGGTTGATTGGGTTTTCCTATAAATAGGGCTATTTTTCGTAGTAAAAGAGACACACCTCATCCATTTCATTCTCCTCCATATTCCATTAGCTAGGATATAGATTAGTTTAGATTAGATTAGAGTGAGGGAGAGCAAGTAGAAGAAGAAGATTCGCGAGAAAGTTAGATCGGGTTATGCAATCAAAAGATTCAAGTGCGCATTTTGGTTGAGCAAATTCTTCTCTCTTCTCTTTTCTTTTCTCTTTAGATTTGTCATTTTGGAGTAGTTAGATGTTTAATTTAATCATGTGTGAGTAGTTTAATTTTTGTCTAGGAATATAGTAGTTTATGAAAGTATAGTTGGATCATGTTTTAATCTATAAAATTGTCTTTACTTCATGATTCGTTTGATTTCGTTTCATCAAGTATTATTCATGTTGTTAGTGGATTTTTGGCCAAAATTTGCTTGCTCACCAGAAACAATCGGGTAAAAAACTGAAAGGTGATATTTGATTGTTGGACTGCTTGATAAAGCCTAGCGTAACTTCGTCTCGAAAAAGAGATTTGCATGTTAGGAGGACTAGAAAGCAATCGAAGATGTTTAACTTAGATTAAGATAAATTAGTTTGAAAAAACGATTTTTGCTTAGTTTAGGCAAATTTGGTCGATTTCCAAAGAATAGACTAAATTTTTAGATAGATTACAATTCCTCGAAATTAACCGATTAGGAAAAAGTGCATGTTCATCATTTTGATCCAATCAACTTTCATAACTTCATGAATTCCTAGGCATTTCTCCGAAATTAGTGAATTAGAAGTTGTTAAATTGAAACCCCTTGAATTAGTGATAGTTGTTTCCTTATCTTCGTATTTTTATCATTCTCAATTTGGATTCGTTTAGCATATCTTGAGGGATTATGACCTAGTAGTTTCACCTAGTCTCTGTGAGATTGACCTTGATGTGCTACAACGCTATCGTGCGCTTGCGGGGCCATCAGTTATTGTAGGAGCTAAATAGCTTCCCTTGCCTAAGTAGGCATTGTGGATGCTCCATTGGTGCAATGTGTTCCTAATGTGCTAATTGACTTCACTGACTTACTGTTATGTGATTCGATTAAATCGATTAGATAAACATGAGTTGTGTGTTAGAATGTGAACCCAATTAACTTGCGCATTCTTGCGTGAGCTAAGTGATGGTTCGAATAGTAAATGCTTTATTCGCGCGCTCTGATAAAATAATCGAAAGTTAAAGCATCGTTGATTTAAACTCGAACTATTGAAAACCTTTTTTTCAAGCTCATTCTTTGTCCCTACGTATGGATTGCTCCTCAGGCCCTACAATAGAGAGAGCAGACGTACTTAGAGATGGTAGAGAAGAAGCTAAAAATGGATAAGTTGTTGTCCACTTTTGAAATTCAAGATTTTGAAATGTTAATGTTCTTCTGGCTATCGAGTTCAGTTTTACTTTGCACCAAAGGACTTCTGTTCCCTTAGTGATGATGAGTGAGTTTAGGTTCATAAGTACATGTTCTTACACGTGTCGGGATGTTACCTGTGGATGTCATACGTGCTAAGATGTGTACATTAATGGAATCGTTCGTAACGGACTAGGAGAGGAATGATTGGAGCTCAGTTGGTATAATCAATAATCTTAATAATTGATACCTTCTTCTTATAAATTCTGAATTGCTTAAGGAAATTAGGGGATATTTTCGTATGCATGCCTGAAGGATTAAGTGCTAGAAGTAGGATCTCATTGAACATTGCGTAAGTGTACCTGTTGTTCTCCAACTTTGTCATTGTTGCCTGTACAGTGCATTACTTGCTTTTTATCATATGAACTATAATTCATGATGTGGGTGGCAATGTTTTGTTGGAATGAACCCTAATACACCTAGAAAGCACAAGGGAACAAGAACCTAGCAGACTTTAGAATTGTACAGAATAAACGACTCCTACTAAGTGAGCGACCTACACAGTAAGACTCTTGTGATCACCGATGGGGCAGGTGTGCCTCATAAAACCTCAATGCATACCTATAAGACTGTTAATGTCGACCATACTTAAACAATCATAGCCTGTTAGACTCCAATCTTTCCTAAATCTAGATGAGCTTTAGGGCATATCGTTGACCACATGTGGCAAATGGGGGTTGCACGTGAGTATACACGTCTAGATGTTCTCCCCATGAGATAACCCTGTGAGTCTGCATGCCTTAAGAAATGAATATGGTGTCATATGCTGCGTGAAACCGTAGGAGTTTCCATAGAGAGGGCTATTGTGAGTGCCCAGTGATGTGTTTGTGGTCGAATGCTAAGAGAATGAGTTTTTGGTAATTGCTTGGCTTGAACTTGATTGAACATACGATTGTATTGGTGGAGTGATTTGATTTATGTGGTTAGTTGCACAATATGACTCTTGAATCATCATTTATACTTCATGAATTTTGTTTTCTCATGTTGTAGTTAGAGTAATTGAACACAATGTATACAATGCGTGACTTGATGACAATGGAGTTACATTTGCATGTGTTCACATCTATAGATATGTATACCTCATGTGTAAGAAAGGTAGCATGGTAGAGCATCCAAGGTCATGTTTAGCATATATATAGATACTCGCGTTCATTATACACGTGTTCGTTATACATGGTCATTGATATATTATAGGAGTTGGGTCATTGACTAGTTGTATGACTGAACTGTTAAGTACATGACCTTCTTGGTGCCTATTTTAAGCTTGTATAGGATGTAATTGAGTTAGATGCACGGTCCAATATATGTGACTGATTGCGTGATAAGATAGTTGGGGTGTTACTTATATTACCAGACTCCTATTACTTCATGTTATAGCTTAAGAGGTCGGATGCATAAATGTTTAATACACAACCCAGTGACTATTAAAATTTGCATTTGCATATGCTCACTGCATATCTTATGTTTACTAAGGATAACATGCTAGTACCTCATATCTAGGGGCCAACCTCTATTTGAATACGTAAATGCCTAGGTGCTTCATGTGACACGATGATGCGTAGGTGCACTTGCGGCTATATGCGAGCCTTTACTGTACCACTTTGTCCTTAGATTTATGAAACATGGCAGCTAAAGTGTTTGATTGAGGTGTTCTGGTGTGGTTTAACTATATAGTGGTAAATACTTATTCCATCCTCATTACGACATTAGCCTGTCAATTTACCTGCATGGCTTCATAACTTAGAGAGAAACCAACTCCATATGAAAGCTTGAGGGCTTTACGTTAGATAAACCATTGTGATTAAGCTAATGTAATATGATGTCTTCGATACTTTGGTATGATGTGGTAGCTTCCTGGCTAATTGATTTAACCTTAGAGTGATTTGATGTCTTCATGCTTTTGAATGAACCTGGCTAAGCTAACCGCATTCATACAACCTTGCCATGTCCTATTTAAGTTGTCATGAATGAAAGGCCTAAAAATTAGATGGGTTTGATGTATAAACATAGGAGTGTCTGTTGTATATGTCTCCCTTTTGTAAATTGCTTGCTATATACATACTAGATGAGTTCATGTTACATATGATTCTTGAGCTTGAGAGTGCTAAATTGTTGACTCTGAACCATGTGATTATCCTAAAGTGATGCTATGTGATGCCCTTACTAATCTAGTGTGTTATAAGAGTCTCCAGTTAACCATTTTGATCTTAAAGGTAATTTGAATACATGTTTTAGAAAGAAACTATCTGCATATGATCTTGAGATGTCATGACCCAATTATCATGCATTTAGATGTTGATTCTTAATGATGCACATACATAGAGTTGTTGTTCACCATGCGAATAGTGTCTACATAATTGAGGGTCAGTATTCGTTTCTATATAAGCTTAATATGGTTTTCCACGCCAACTCATTTGCCCCTCTTCTATGTGTTTGCCCTTGGCTCCTAAATAGAGTGAGTAGATGCTTGAAGAGGATTGGCGAGGAGGAGACTGGATACCATAAGCCTTTCTTTCTTTCAATTTAAAAGATACAATCGATTAAAGATAAAGTTTTTAGGTCCTAATGCAAGTCGTATAGATCATAGTACGCATCTTTGTATCTTGTTTTTGACTAAACTATGAACTTGGGAATTTCAAGGATGAAAATCTTTTAAAGGACGAGAATGTAATACCCTGGGTTTTCAACTTTAGGCTAATCATTCGAGTTACTTTTTGCATTAACGTATTTGATTGAGTTACCTATATTAGGCTAATTTTTGCACAATAATTGTATGTGATAATTATGTGAATAATTTTTATTAATTTTTCTTAGTTAATTATGCGGCTTCATGAAATTAGGAACTCATTAAAAATGAGTGAATTCATTAATTAGGTAGCTAAGACATGATTACACCAAAATTGGATTGAGATTGAACGAGGCTAGACTGATTAGCACAAGGGTCGGTTCATTAAGTGAGATAAAGCAATTACCCAAAATAGCAAAATTAGACAAATAAAACAAAATAAAACCAAAAGGGGGCTGAAGCCGCCTTCTTGAGCCAAAAAAACACGACAAGGGGACGGAAGTTCTAAACCCAGCCCCCGGTGACCCCGTGACCCACAACTCGGGCAAGGAAGAGGGAGAAAGTGAGGAGGGGGTGGTGGTGCCACCACCGGCATGGCTGGCCACTTCCTTCTCTCCGCGACGGCGCTGGCAGGTCAAAAACAGAGAGAGAGAGAGAGAGAGAGTGAGAGCGAGGGTGAGCTGGAAGAGGGATGACAGCGCCACACCGGTGGCCTGGCGATCCTCGCGCCGCCGGCATCCACCAGCCCTTAGCACCTCGGTTGGCTGGTCATGGGCACGTAAACTGGGAGTTGAAGGCTTGGGCTTGAAACCTTAAGCACCACCTCCATCGCAACCCACAAGACACCACCATCGCGACACGCCACCATCACTGTTTCTATCACCAGCTAGTGGTGAGCAAGGATTTGGCAAGAACTAGACCAAACGAGGAGAGGAAGAAGGCAGAATGGGGCAGCAGCAACAGCTAGCAATGTGGGGAAATGAAGGAACGAGCCAATTCCATGCATACCGACCGAACCAAACCCTAGGTCGGATTATTAGCTTGGAGTCCAAGTGGGTGGTTCCTGAACCCTAAACCTATTACTAATTTACAAATGTTTTTGCAATATTTGTGATAGCTGATTTAGTTATTAGGTTGAAACTATAACAAGTTGTGAAATTGCAAGTAGTTGTTGAATCATTTGGGTTTGAATTGAAATGATTTTGAGGATTATTGTGGTCGGCACTGCGAGGAGGGAGTTCAGGTTGAGTGTTTTAAATTGGTGAATTACGGAAGTGTTGAAGTGTGCTAATTATGTACTTGTTTCCATGATTGAATGTACTTGCATAAATCTTAAACTTGTTTCGAGTATCATTGTGACAATTAGTAAATGTAAAATGTTGCGAGCCTACTATTATGTGCTGCTAAATCAAGATTTTAATTTATCTAGTCTATGACTTGTGCGTGCAATGTGTGTGTCACGACTGAATTCCATATGCAAGCAGCTGTTCAAATTGCCTATTCGTGTTTAAGGGCCTCATGTTGAATAATTTATGAAATATGAGTCAGTTTGATTAAAGTCCGCTTGATTCACTATTAAGAATGCACTACCACTCCAACAATAATGCTTTCGAATAATTAAATTCTTCAAGTAAGTTGTTTAAGAGTAGTTGTCTATTATCGTGGCTGAAATGATGTCCTAACTGCTTGAACAAGTGACTTAAATGCTTACTGACTCCTTAGTTGTTTCTCGAAGTTACTTAAATGGGGAATTATTGAGGGTTCGGCAGTTAATGAGGACAAAAGGTGTAATTGAACTTACTGTTTCATTAGGTGAGCCCCATCTAATGCTTGTCTATTAAGCTAAAGCATACGAACGGTTAGAATACCTTATGGGTTGCTTATTTATTGTATGCTAATTATTTGTCATCCCTATCAATTGGCCATTAACTCATTTAAAAGCATAATTTGATAAGATGAATGGTTGTATAATTTTTAAAAGTTGAATGACCATATTAAGGCTTTTAGCCTTCATGAGAATGAAAGTGCCATTAACATGATGCAATGTGAGTTCTGAGGGGAAATATGTTATGAAATGATGGTTGAATTTGAAATATAAAGAAATCGAGATATTCATGCATGAATGCAACTATTAACGTTTAAAAACGAGTTTCCATATTACTTGCCTTAAAGAGTGAATGAATATGCAAAGATTAACTCGTTTTAAGCATATTTTACCTAATGAGTGGTTTTATGCTTTCTGAGTCGATGTGAAATCATTAAGGCTTCAACCTTATGAGAACGAGAATGTCATCGTTTGTGATATCATGAAAGTTTTAATATAGATGCATTTAGAGGTGAAATGCATCTAAAACATTTTGGGATAGGAAAACAGTGTTACATGAATAATGATTAGAGAGAATGCCCAGTTCTCGAAAACCCTAATGCCTAGGAAGATAGACCCAGAAGTGGTAACCCTAGAAGACCCTGACGGGGGTAATATGTTGCCTAGAGAGTAGACCCATAAGTGGGAACCCTAGAAGATCCCGATGGGAATAATGTGCAACATAAGTGACGATCTCACTGGTACGATGGAACGTGAGTGGTGGCCTCACCCGTACCTAGCGCAGATATAAGATTACGATACCTATAAAAATGATTTCGTACGTGATACATGATGTGAATGCCTTATTCAAGGGTGATATTGGTATAAAGATTTGAAAATGTGTATATTTCTTGAAAAGAGTTTTTATTGAGTTTCAATTACTTGCCTAGTGCGCAACGATGGTTTTATAAGAACTTTCATTAAATTAAGCGATATGCATTAATCTTACTCTCTTGCAAAAAGAAGTCTTACATGATCATTTGTTTAATCTCCTTGACGTTATGTGCTTTTATGTGAACTATCATGTTCTATTACACCCAATACCTAAATTGTTGCATGAGATAGCTTATTAATGAATCCTGCATGCGTGTTATGTGACATTATGCTTACATTTTGTGATCTTATGTTAAAATAACAAGAAATTACCACTAATAAGCTATTAGAGACTTAGTTCAGGCAAGTTAGGCACCTTGAGACAGAGTGTAGGGTTACCGTCATACCAGAAATGTCCTTGAGGTGACGACAGATGTGGGAAACCCTACATGCTTATTATATGATATTATATATATTAGATTGCATGTGTGAGTGCTACTTAAAGTGTGACGTGCAACTGTTTTGTTTTTTGGGGGTTGGGAGTCATTCACTGAGCATGTGGCAGCTCATCCCCCTATCTTTTCCCCTTTTCCCCTAGGTTCCTAAAGTGACAGAATGAAGTGATTCACGTAAGCCGAGGTGAAATCTCCCTTGCTGCCCCAGAAGTAGACGTATATGCTTTTGTAGTTAAATTGCGAGCCTAGTAACATATTGTGATGTAGTTTAAGTTCTTAAGTGCATGTAGGCTAATTACTGAAGCCATGTAATGCATATTTTCTAGAAGTCGCTCTGTATGGCCATGTGAGTTGACCATCTGATTTATCATTCGTCTTATAGCTGGAATTGTTGATTTTCTTTTGGGTTGTAAACCCCAGTACTCTGGATATATGATCCATTGAGTTGTACTTTTCATTACTTTCTATTATTGAAGTATATTATTTAGCATACTTTGTGTGTATGACCCGTAGAGTTGTGATCTCCGACGTGTGGCCGTTGAGTTATAAATATACGTTTGCACATTAATCAAATGCAGGAACCCATTCGAAGGCTGTAAGCCTAGTTTTAGCCCAGTTTCAAGCGGAACTCTGTCGATTTTGCCCCAGAATTTAAATAGGAATTAGGAAATCGTTAATACTTCTAACTCTAGGGGTTGGGGTGTTACATGACCCTTGAGAGAAGGCGTGGGTCATCTTCAATGGTGCAATCGACCATATCTAGTTGTCGGTATAAGATAGATAGGTTAGAACTTGTCTCAACTCACAAGCTGGTGCCATCAAAAACGGCCAAGGCTCGTAATATCTGTATCACAACATTCGGGCACATTCCTTAGAGGAATGAAAGTAGTTAGGAAACAGAAGGTATTGCCTAAATAATGTGATAAATGAAATGAAGCTAAAGCTCTCTTGTGCTTATCAAAACACTTAGACAATCAAAAGAGGATGTGTATATGTAAATTCAGCACATAAGCAACGGTCTATAACAAGGTGTGGACTATATGAAGCACAATAAAAACTATCGAGAGGGTCTGATGATCGAAAAGAGTCCAGGCCTCTCTAAAGTGGGAGAATAGGATAAAGGACACGACAATCAAGTAAGATTGAGAATTAAAGCTCATAGGATGGCCTAAAAGTGAAAGTCACCTCAAAGTGACATCCTGAGTCTCTCTATGCACTATCATTAGAGTCTGATCTTACACAAGCACTGCTACGCATAAAAATCTCAAACTATATCCAAAGTAGACTTAGGGAGGCACCAGAGAAGGGGGGGAAGAATGGGGAGGGAAGAAGAAAAGGGATGAAATGGGAGGTGAATGGGAGCTAAGTCAGGGAAGACTCATCGAAATGGATCCACAAGCTCCATGTGAGGTTTAACATCAGCAAATCCACAAAGGAAGGCTATCCGGGGAAGGCTCGTCAGAAAAGGTTATCGAGTAACTCACTAATAGCTACACTAATCATTAGAACTAGCATCAGTTCTTAAATCTGTCTCCCTCCTCAAGATCTCCCTAAGGAAGCCAAAGAACAGACAAAGTCATGAGTGATTGGACTATCCTCAGGGTCGTGTCACTCAACTATGTTCGGACCCTGGGAGGGTGCAACTACTAAAGGAGCTAGATCACTTGCTTCTTGAGGTCATCCCACGGTATCATCATAAAATCATGACGAAAGGGAAAACGGGGCTCACTCCTACCATCAAAATCATCACAAGACCTAACCTTAGGTGTAGGAGAGCCTAAACTAAAGTCATCATCAGTAAGCTATGCAGTAAAGCTCCCTATTAAAGGTAACCAATGCCTCTAATATATGTGATCTACCAAGCAACGCAAGTATCACGTAGATCAAGAATAACATAATCACATGAAATAGGAGCATATGGAAGTATGAGAGTGCTCATAAGATATACTTCAATTGACTCCAATCTAAAGAAGTAGCACACGCATCACACTATAAGAGTCAGGAAAGAGAGGGCGACTATGTCTCTCTCGCATGTTAGATCCCCAAGTCTATGAGCCAAATATCAAAAAAACTCAAATTTTCATTTAGGAGGTCTGAGTGAATAAATATCCTAAACCCTCATGGTACATAGACTCAACATGGCACTACTATTCATCATTAACACCATAAAAGATCACTCCGTAAATTTCCCATTTCGAAAATATCGATCAACATATGAGCACAAAAAACTATCAATCTACTCAAGTATTACTAAAATATTTCATGCTTAAAATTGAGGAAAACTAAAAAGTACCATTCATTATTAAAACTTTTTTAGTTTCAAAATCTTAGGGTTTTCCAAAAAAAAGTTCCAAATTTTAATCTTTAGTCTTTTCTAATTTTTTTTTTTTTAGGAATTTCAAGAAATACTCTAAATTTAAGTTATACTAATAACGAAATAAAACAAAGCCAAAACAAACAATAGGTAAACAAGTTTAGCAAAGAAAATGAGAACTGTGCCATAATCTCAGTCATCGTCCCCGACAACCCCCCCGGTGCCAAAAACTTGTAGACATTTCTTAGTGAAAATACAAGGGTTACAAGCATACCACTTTTGTCGTAGTACTTGAGGTCGCTCCTTAGGATGAGGATGGAATTGTCTACAACTGTTAGAAATAACCTAATATTCTACATTTGAAACTAATTAGGAAAAATATACAACTAAAAACTGTTGATTATTCACATGATTTCTACTGGTAATTGAAATACAACGTCAATTATGCTAATCTTCACTAAGCTTCAACTAATGAAGCACACTAAACTAGTACAAATAAACACTTAGAATGATAAAGAATCCTTAACATGCAACTACAAAGGGAAAGCAAGAGACAATACCAAATAAAACAAGCTAACATTCCAATATTAAACAGGGAATAATGAAGCAAAGTTAAAAAGGACAAGGAAGGGAGCTACCTAACTGTGTGGTATTTTCAGCAGAATCATGAAATAACAGTCACAACACAAGTAAAACTAGTATATTCTCAACATCATCGTGAATACGAAAGAGGAAATCAGAGCCAAAAACTGAACCCAGAACGAAAAAAAATTAGAGATGAGAGGATAAGAGGAAAACAAGGGTGTCCAGCTATGAAGAAACTCACCCAATTGTCTCTCGCGCCCATTAATGGGTAATCAAGCAAACAACAATCTCCAATCAGCTTCAGCATAAACAATTGAACCCAAACTAAAACTAGCATAGCTAGATCAGAAAGGCAGAGCAAAGAATAAGGGAGGAGCCAGATCAAAGAACACATAGGGTCACGAAGGTTGAAATGTAGCGTTAGATTCATTTTAAGTAAATTCCAACATATAATCATTGAAAGAAAAGCTAAGCAGGTGAATCAGAAACAAACAAAATGAAGACGAGTAAGCAGAAGAATCGAACACACTTAAAAAAAATGGAGGGATATAAATGCGATATTCGAAATCAAATGCCAAAATTAGTATCGAGTCAATTCGATCCAGATTACACTAAAATTAACGAAATCAAATTTCAACTCTATGATACGTGAAGAACATGATCTGGAAATCGAAATGGGACGAGAAACTTCACCTAAATCCTTAAAATACAAAAGTAGAACGAAAACCTAAAAACCTAAAAAATCAAAACCTAGATAACTAGCTTGCTCTGATGACGCCATGCTCCGATACATACTTCTCCAAAGAGGGTTTTCACTCTTCATCTGGCCCTTTATTTTGAATTGAAAGTGGACAGTGAAGAGGGGATTTGCTGGTAGTGATGGGTGGGATTCAGTGTGGAGGACATCTGATACGGTGAGATGATTTACTGGTGATAACGGATGGATGGTGGACGATGATTTCAAGCTGAAAAGGGAGGAGATGACAAGATGGAGGGGGTGGTATCAGGTTTAGGGTGTGTGAGAGAGGCAAGAGAGGACTGCGTGAAGAATAAGAGGAGGGGTAGGCATGTGCGATGCACGATAGGGATGGGAGAGTTATTTGCTAATTTTTCCTTTTTTTCTTTCCTTGCCTTTTGGGCTAGGACGCGCGACCGGGCTACAAGGTTGTCTTTGGGTCTTGACCTAATTCTTCATCGTCATCCTTTTCTCCTTGTACCCAGTTGAAAATGAATGAGTGCTAGAGTGGTGACCGTCTGGTCAAGATGATGGCTTGGACTTAAGCACGGGTGAGGGCGTAGGTTAGCAAGCGTGGTTCAGTGGATTGGTATGCATCAGCCTCTCCCCTCTTGAAGGATTGCCTTCAAATCCCTCAAAGTAATCTCCACTGCAATGAGTAAATAACATGTGTTGGAAAGTGGCGCTCAATTTCATGTCTCCTAATAAGTTCAACAGTAGGCATTATTCCAATTCTTTCAAGCACTTAAATGGCCTTCTCATCAAAGACATGAGTTTTGGTTTGCTCCTAAGAAGCGAATCTATCCCTTTCTAGGTGCAACCAGGCCAAATACATGTGAAACCATGTGGCTGTCGAGGCTATTTGCTATAGCTTTATAAGAGGCATTGACACTTCTCATTTGAGGTCGTTATTTGCTCACGCAGCTTCTTATTTTTTTACCTCTCTTGTGGAAACTAAGCTGACCCTATGCTTAATGGAAGGGGAAGAAGGTCATTAGATTAAGCGAATTAACTTCATACTAAGCTTTAAAGGAAGATTAGAAAATACGTAAGCAGGACGAGGCCCGTTATAAGCAAACGCGGATATGAGGCGGCGCTCTAAATTCATTCCTTCAGGTTTTTATTCACTAATCCCTAAAAGAGTAGATAGAATCGGCTGCTAAAACTTCGGTTTTGCTATCGGTTTGAGGATGAAAGTAGGCTAAAATAAGAGGTTGGTTCCATACAATCTACAAAGCACCTTCAAACGTGATGAAAGAACATGTGGGCTCTATCAGAGGATCAAACATCTTGGAACACCATGACCTGATGACCTCTTTAAGTACAGGAATTTTTTTGGGGGAAAGCCAAAAAAAAACAAAATGGGGGTCAAGAAAAACATCATCATCTTTTAACATGGAATGAAGTGGGCCATCTTGAAGAAACTGACTAAACCACAATCATAATTGAATATACCCTCTTGGGTTCCTGGTAGTGCCAAAATAAAATCCATGCTCACATCTTCCAAGGATACTTGGGTTGGAAGTGGAGGAACACCTTGATGGAAGATGCTCTTGGCCCCATGTCGCAGATGCAGTTGGAACATACTTTATAGACATCACTGCCATTCGAGGCCAATAAAGTGCTCTTTAGGTCTTAATTATTTTGTGATGCCGAAAATGACCTATAATGCCACCAACAATAGCCTCTCTCATAATTAACATCCTAGGGATAGTCCCGACGACACATAGCTTGTTGTGCGTGAAGAAAAATCCCATATTGCAAGGTATAGAGTCATGTCCTTGGAGACTTGAAACAATTTCATAGCATCTATCTCTATAGGTTCTTAGAGGGGTAAAAATCCTAAGACTTTGGTCTCTATAGAGTAGAGAGGAGAGTGTATCTTATTGAGAGGCATCAACCACCACATTTTCCTTGCATCTTATGTCTACAAATTGAAAGAAAATTGACTGGAGATATTCCAACACTAGGCATGCGTCTGAATTAGCTTTACTACCCATTTATGAAAGGCAAGACTTATGATTTGAATGTATCAAAAAGGGCTTTGGCTTAAGGTAGTGACTCAATGGAAAGAGCCCAAATGATAGCATAAAACTCTTGTCATCAGTGAGTAGTATGTTTGGGGACACACAACTTCTTTCACTAAAATAGCCGAGGGTATATGCAGTGTACAGGACCGCTCAAATACCAACGTTGCTAGCAGCACATCAATTTCAAAAAACGAGAATCAAAGTTGGGAAGAGCAAACATAGAAGACTGAACATACTTATCCATTGATTTTTTCAAAGGACCTTGGGTTGCCCTGTCCACTCAAAAGCTTTCCTTTATTCATGCATGGGTAAGGGGGGCTATAATGGAGCCAAAGTCTTTGATAAAGGGGCACAGCTGCCACGGAGCACGGTAGGCCGTGACTAAATTCTGTCTGGGTGATTTTTTGAAGGACTTTTTGTGAATCTTTCTTATGGCGTTTTAGAGTCGTGTTTGGGTAGGGATTGGTTGGGGTCATAATTAGAGGTTCTGTGGAGACTAGTGTGAGGATTGATAGAGAAATGTTGAACAGAGCAAAAGTGTGGCTTTTTGCAGTGAAAATAAAAATTAATGAAGGAGGTTTATCAACAAAACACCCAAAAGGAGCTCTCGGTTGACACCAACTCATAAAGATGGTTCCTTAAAAGCTCCCAAGATCAATATAAAATAAGGGGCTATCAGACCATAAGGGTGCTCTTTGGAAAAAAAAATTCAATCTCGAATAATCAAGGGATTTTGAAGTTGTGCCCAAGATAAGATATAATATAGACTTAATTGCTTTCTACCCAAATTTATCTCCTAAAAGGCTTTAGCCAACAAAAGGAAAAATTCTTAAAAGAAAGATTAATGCGCTTTTAATTTAAGAGTAAAGGCTAGAGACTTGTGGAGATGAAGATGCTTTTGCTTTCACTTCATAATTGCAACTAAGTAAGTTTCACAGGAGGTAACGGGTCTATAAATACCCAAAAATAGAGGTGGATTAGCATACATTAGTGGGGCAAGTTGGCATAGGAGACGCAAAATACCTTAGGAAAAATCAATCAAGATGCGAGGATAATTACAATCAAGATGACTGATTTTCCATCATTCACGAATCCATCTTCTAGGAACTTTTTCGAAGGCTCTGCTCATCACTGGAGGCTCCACCACTTGAAAATATCCTTAGTGAGAAAGAATCACCCCATGCTAATGAATCTATAAGATCACGGCTATGACGTCTCCGTTAAGGCCAAATTCCAGATTGCTCCAAAAGGAAAATTAATGCAAAACTCGATATATTGGGCCTTTTCTCCTAATATTGAGAAATCGATACCAATTTTAGCAATAAGGTAAATTACATCTTAGGGAATTGAAAAAAGCTGGCTCGCATTGTTTAGGGGATTAATTGGTAGGATGAACCTGACCAAATGCAGCCGGTTTTGGATAAAAACTACACTCATAGTTGGTGGTTTCTTTATACTTTAGGGGAATAAAAGCAACCTAAGTTAAGATTTATTACATCATCCTCAATTTAACTTTTAAACTTCCTAACGAAGTGTAGATGCCTAATGGACATTGTTAGACTTAGTTGAAACGGGTGAAGTGTTTGGAGCAAATGACCTCTGGCCCAAAGAAGGATAGCTTGGACTTGGCTGGGTAAGGGGCAAGCAAGCATTGTTCAGGGCTTGGTATGAATCACCAATCTAAAGCTTAATATATACTAAATTTGACTAGGAATATGACAAATTAAATACGGTAAACTAATCAATTCAGGGACTCAAATTAATTAATCCATTAGACAAGTTTAATATTGGAGGGTGGAATGACAAAGGGAACCCAGTGGATTCCCTTGTCTGGGAACGGTCGGTTTCCTGCTTAAGTGGCCCATATTACGCCACAGCTTGCACACACTCTCGAGGTTTGCTTTTTAATTTCATTAATGGACTTGTATGCTATTGAACTTCGCTAGGCCCTAAGTACTTTTTGTCATTAGCTGATTTCAAAAAAGATTCTATTTTTAGCATCTGTGTTAGCCCTCACTTGACTAAAGACTGAATAAGGTGAAGGGTCAAAACAATAAGTCTTCACTCATAGCTGCCTACTAAGCTGTATTGAATGTGATATCCGAGCCCGGCGGCCCCTAAGCCGGTCGGTCATGCACTCGACACCGCACCAAGCTCTGCCACAGCAGGCACAGTCGGCTAGTGATGTGACCGACCCTCCACACCCAACGCAGACTGGGCCCTGGTCTTGACATTGTTCGTCAGCCAACTTTCATCATGGATGATGGCTGATGTATGAGATAAACTAGCCGTGGAGGTCCATGAGATTGGCATTTGCCAAACAATTCACCTTGCGTTCCTGATGAGTAAAGATCTAAACATTGGCCACCAGGAGTCTTGAAAGTTTGGCGTCTGACAACTTTTGATATGATGTGGCATTGATCATGTAAGATCCAAAACATCTCACTGGGGGTCCTAGATTTCCATCTCTGACTATTTACTGTGACGAAGCTGATGCATGTAAGGTTGTTGCGAAGTCCCATTGTGGCGAGGGCGGCCAGTTGTCCCATGTGCCAGGAGCTAGCATTGATGATTTACCTTTTGCGATCTAGTAACTTTTTGAATTTTATGCATTCGGTGGATTAGTGGAACCTTCTACCTATCTAGCGGATATTCTCGGAGTTATCCTTATGCCGAATTAGGGAACTTTCACCATCTACCGGATTTTATCCTTTTGCCCGGTCAAGAAACCATTCTTAGTCTAGCGAATTGTGAAATTTTGTCATGTCCAAGGACTTTTGCCTTATTTCGACTATATATTCTTTAGCCAACATTTCCCTCCCTCCGTACCATGCTATGAAAGATTTTATTGCTTTGCGAAGCTTAGGGGGCCCATAGCCATCATTTATTTGCTCACCTTTCATGCAGATAAAGTACAAGTTTCGGACTTGCTCTTTTTGTTAGCATGTACTAGTGACTCATTAGGTCCTCTAGACATTTTTTTCGACTTGTTTGCCACTTATAGCGCTTGGTCTATGGTGAAGTTAGTGTTATGGTCACGCTTCCCCTAGAAATGACCGAGTTCCCTATGCCACTATTCCTCTTTCATCTTGTTTTTTTAGTTTCTTTGACAAGAATGCATATGAGATAGATCCCTTTTGGAATAGCTAAGGTCCCGTAGTCACCAATCTTCATTTTGATTGATCTTACGAGATTGCATGTATAGGAAATGGCATCGTCGATCCCTATGCTGATCAAGTCTATCTCCTGCTCCTGTTTCGTACACGTAGATGCTTGAGCCTTGTAATCTTCCTCTTTTTGATGCTAGATACAGCAGTTAGCCCCCTGGTTTTGGCTTTTCTTTTGGTTTCTTCTATTAATTCGAGTGATTTTGTCTAGGGGACTTTTGGCAAAGAAGCTTGCAAGTAAAACCTAGCTAGTTTCACTTCCTTTGCTGGCTTTCTTCTCTGAAAGCATCTTCAAGTTAAAACCTAGCTAGTTTCACTTCCTTGCTGCTTTCTTTTCTAAAAAATATCACCTTTTAATTTACATAAATCACAACACTAACTTCATCCTACATGGAGGTTGGTACCATTCCTCTCCAATTCTTTTTGATTTTCCCTTCATTAGGAGCAGTATCGATGTATGGCAAAAGCCATGAGTGTAAGAAAGAGCCAACCTCAACAACCCTGTATGGACCAGGAATGACTCCCTCAAGATACACTCACACGAGGGAAATGGATAATATCGATGCTAGGAATACCATTGCATACTAAGTCATGCTGCACGAATGCCAACGAGCATTCTTCATCTTTTGTCGCTTCTTATTTTCCTCCCGCAAAAATATAAATATGATGTTTTCATTTCTTTTTCAAGAGATCTATAAGGGTGTGTTATTGTAGATGCCCCCTAGAAGTTTATGAGGGAATCAAGACCCTTGAAGGAAGTTCAAATGTGATCAGTGTGCGAACATGTGAGATTGGTGTTTTACTTAGCACTAACTGGGAAGTGGGATTTAACTAAACCATTACGTTATCCTGGTTGTGATAGATTTGAGATACTTCCAAACACCTTGCAACCTTCCCATTCAGAGAATGACCATTAACCCCGAGATTTGATATACGAACCATGGGTCTTGGATTGTATGAGCCATGTGTATCTAGAAGATTGTCATACCATCGTGGATCAACATTTTCACTCTTTGTCCTATCACGGGATTCATGGCGTAGGTTACTCATAGAACGGTTTTCTTACATCATTGCCTGAGTAGCAATCTGCGCATGTTTTAGTTTTCTTCAGGGTGACCGCATGTTGGCTTGTTTAATCACATTCACTGTTCAATTTATTTAACCCCTGGGTCGAATCTGAGTAAGTCAGAAACTCTAACTGGGGAGTTCCTAGTATTCCACCTATTCATGAGTATGCGATAGCGGATGACAGAAAAACCGACAAACTAGCTTGTGAAGAGCAATGTCTGAATAGCAACCTGCAAGTTTATATGACAATTATGAGATACTAAACTTTTTATCTTTATTTTCCGTTCTTGTACTGATATTGCTCTCACTAGCTGTATTTTTGCGAACTTTGATCTTTAGAATACTTTTTGGCTCTTTTGTCGGATAATAGGGCTGTAAGTTTCCCTATATGGTCTCGTGGGCGGTGCGTCATAATTTGTGTTTTTTTAGTCTGATATAAAACCAGATTCGGTGATAGTTGAAGTAACGGAGATTTTCAAAATCTTCAGTGGCATCAATTCCTGAAGACAGTAATATAAGCTTCTTGAGATTAGCTCAACTCGGGTGTCTTGTTAGCAGGAGTCCTCTCTTTTTACAGGGCTAATTTCATATCTGTAGGAAAATGGTCTCCCCAACTCTAGAAGTGAGGCGGATTGCCTAATTCCCACCCAATGATGGTCCTTATAGAAGGATGGCATAAATCTTTGTCTACTAGTTAGGGAAGAGGTTACTACCTAACATTGCTAACCAGTGGCCGTCTTGTACCAGTGGATCCTCCTCCATCTATGTTCTAAGTAAGGACTTTACTCCGAATGACATGGCAAAAGCTGGAAGATGAGTATCCATTTTGTGAGGCTTCGGCCAAACACACTGCCATCGCGTATTTAATTGATCAAAAATCGACATCAAATTAATTAGAACCTCACGTGTACCTAACTATATTATTCGAGTTATTTTGCACCTTTGATTGTTATAGCGGTAAGAAGGGTGTTTTGCCGATAGAAGTGAAATGTTGTGGTCATGGGGCTTAAAAAATCAAATGAAAAATAAATAAAAAATGTTAATTGCTCCTAAAACTCCCCATCCTACCATGGATGTCTCAAAACTCTTCTTCTCGTATCCCTTGAAACTCTTGCCCTTTACCCAAAAAAAGCCTAGAAACCATATAAGCAAACGAAGCATCAACCTGAAAGTAAGAAAGTGTTTTGACAGCAATCAAAGATCAAAGAGGTGAATTGTAGTGTTTATTCACTTCAACAGGTAAAATATTCGATAGTTTTATAGGTTAAAAAAAAAAAAAACCCTGTGAATTTGAGGGCATGGGTCTATGGTTTGATAAATAGTGGAATTTGTGTATGGTGCCGAAAATTTTAGTGAAACCTATACTCTGAATGTGTTTACTGATATTGGTAAAAGGTTTAGTTGTGATGCTTAAACCTAGGCTTTGTTTGGTGACAATACACAAAAATGATTAATCCTGTAATTTTGAACAATGTATATGCAAAATGATCAAACCCTGCAACTGCTTATCTTAGTCATCTTTCATGGGGATCATTTCAGAGAGTGCCCACCTGTTATGTAGAGTCACAAGCACTAAAGTGCATGGGACCCTGATCACATGAGTGTATATGCATCAAGGAGAGAGTGGTGAACTTAGACTATTCCAAAGAAAAGGATAAAAGTCCATTTTGTACGAATTTCTAACTCCCATTCAAACTGATGAAGAGGTTAGGAGTGAATAAATTGCTAGAGAGTGGTTCTATCTCTAATGATGATGAAATGACAAAGGTACGCGAGTGTTGGAGAGGCCGCATATCTCCCAGAAAAAAACTTTTTTTTTTTTTTTTTTGGGGAGAGTGTGATCATGAATAGACCAGTGATAAGTGGTCAATTCTAATAGATGATGACCCTAAATTCATAGATGTTAATGAGGGAAACAACAAAAAAAAAGATAACCAAAGACAAAATGCTGCTAACATAGAGAATATGGGAGCTAATGTAGGAAGAGAGGGCGAAGAGATGCAATGCAACCACATGAGCCTGAATTAAATGCTTGATGCAAATGGATGAGGCATATCAGGATTCAACAATGCTATAGTGCAAGTAGATAGTGTGGAGGATGCTCTAAATGGCGATTCAAAAAGGGAACGAGGAAAAGGAGAGAAAAGTACCAGAATACCTTGGGCTTGTCTTGACAAATCTGCTTTATTGTGGTGTGAAGTTCAGGGATAAACAACAATTGAGCAAAGCTTTTGATAACTATAGGGATATGAAAGGGGTATGATTGAAGATTACAAAGAGCAACACAGGTAGATTTCCAATGTCATGTTTGGGTGAAATGTGCCACATGGAGTATGTGGCATAAAATGCAAGAATGAGTCACATTTCACTAACTTAAAATGGAGATTCATCACAGTATATTCTTTTGTCTTGATCAAGGAGTAAGTGTATACAAACATTGGTAATTGAGTACTAACTAAGATATTAGGTTGTGCATGGTTTAAGGTAAAGGGAGTTGAAAAAGGCCTATTGAGAACGGACTATAATACAAGGCTACCTGTCCCCATGTAAGTAGGTTAGGGCAGGGGCTTTGACTACAATCATTAGTGAATACCAAGGACTCACTTGAGCAAATAGGGATATCGTGTATGAAGTTTATAAGCAAAATCCTGGGACCATAGGCAAAAGCAAACTTAAAGAGAAAATGATCAGATGTAATTCAGGTTCTATACATTTCCTCTGGAACATTGAAAAGGGACTTCTTGGATCGGTGTAAGGAGCGTAATTCAGTGATATGTTTCTTGAAAAGGGCTTGGAAGACCAAGTATTTGTTGTTATTGGTAGGAATGCGAACAACTAGCATTGTGCTCAATAACATGGGGGGTGGCATGGAGTGAGAAAAGAGAGGTGTAAGATGTTTCATGCAATACTGACAGCAAATCTTAAGGTCAGAGAAACACAGCGTTGGCTCTGATTTCATTCAGTAGAAGTATAGATTCTGTGTAATGTTATGTTTGTTATTAGTTTTCAATTCTATTATGGTTTTAGGTACAAAATTAGCTGCTTCTTTGGCTTCTACTCCATATTGTAGGGGCTTGTTGAGAGTGTACAAAAAAGTCTTTACTTAGAATGAGCGTAGAAGTGTGCTAGAGATGTGTATGCTAATTTAAGAAATCAGAGGGGTGTGATTTATAGGAAGTATTTTAGAAAATATTAAGTTACAATGAAGGCATTTCAAAACAAACCACATGAGAAAAGCAAGCATTTAGATGCTAGGGCTTAGGAATTTTTGGAAAAGAAAGATATGAGGCATTTCTACAAATTATACTTCGAACACATCTAAAGTGATTTAGTTGATAATAATATAGAAGAAATTTCAATGGGTCTTTTGTAGAAGTAGATACTACCCACAGTGTCTATGCTTTAAAATCTCAAGGATTATCATTAAAACAGTGGCACAACGAAACATTGGTGCTACCAAGTTAGAAGACTCCATAGCCTAGGCATCACTAACAAACTAAAAAAAACTGAAGGGACATTGATAAAGATATGGCAGCATAAGGGAGGAAATGAGTTTTATGGTGTGAACGGTACTGAAAGCTTTGTTGTTCAACTTAAATCAAGGGTTATGCACTTATAAAGGATCGGAAGAAGTGGAATCCTGTCCTCATTCTTTGGCAATGATGAGGGAAGAGAGACTAAATCTTGAACGTTGTCTTGACTGCTCTGAGGACTGAGTATCTAAGATGCATATGACACACATTATCCCACTTAATGGAGAAGACACATGCGGAAGCAGGCATCAGAGTTGACATCACCGTTCTATGTTTCCACTAAGAAGATAGGAACCTCAAATTCAAAAGAAGGTTAGAGCCTGGGAAACAACTACAAAGCAAGTTTGGAAAAGTTTCTAAGTGTGGTGTGAAAAATGTATTGTCAAAGAGCTCTAGGCGTGAGAGGCCACAAAGAGAAGACATGCCAACTAAAGATTAGCCTAAGATGAAGCGTCCCAATGCATTCCTCAATTTATTTCTTATACAGGTTTTAAGTTGTTGCATTATTTAAAATGTGTTTAACATCTTTCTTTGTTCCTCTTTTTTTTAAGACAAAGGTCAAAATCTAGTTCGCCCAGGACAAAAACAATAGCTAGAACAGCTAATTTCTCAACCTCGACTTTAAAAACTAAATCCCAACCAAGTCCAAAAACAAGCTAAAACTGCTACCTCACATCTAATTCCAGCCTCTCACAACCTACTACTAAAACCCATAACTTCTTGTCAACCCAATACCTATGCCAACCCACAACTCTTCTCAACCCTACACCTCAACTGGAGCCCACACATCCTCCTCAGCAAGACACCTGCTCTCAGTTTGAAGTATCTGCTCTCTTCGATTAGCATCCATGATACCCTAATAATAATGGTGTACATCAAACAACCCCTAATAATAGACTATTACTCTCACCCAAAATAGCAAAGCCTATATGATTAGCATAGTAAACAAAATAGCAAACCCACAACAACTTTACCTCTCTTCATTTGATAGTCAAGAAGTGCACTCAGGCTTGAATTCTCTATCTTCAGCCTTGAATTCTTCTCCTCACCTCTTCACAACATCTTATTACAAGTGCCTTCTTCCTTCATTCTTTGCAAATGGTGATTCTTGGTAAGCCAAGTTATTTGACATAATGAGGGACCCACCATTTACCTCACTAATATCACAAAGGAGCATTAATCCATTCAAAGTGTACTTTCAACTAGGTAAGTCGAGCATTCTACACCTAGCAAAACTTCTGAGGGGTTCTTATCATTATGATTGTAAGAACCCACATCTCTCTTCCCATAGTGCAAGACTTTCGCAAACAAAGAAACATGCACAATTTCAAATGCAACTGCCATGTTAGGAGTTGAGGGGTTTCAACTTGCAAGCTATTCAATATCTGCGCCAATTCTAAGTTTACATAGTTTGAAGGCTGGGTTAGAACTCAACTCATGGAACTCCAAACCCTAGAGCATGAACAAAGGGGAGAAAGGGGGGAGATGAGGGAGGGAAGGTGAAGAAATTTTCATTGTTTTCAGACAATTAAAATTTTAAAGATAAAACCACCAAAAAAACTAATGCAACCGATTACAAATGGGTTAAGTGATAAAATGACTCTTAATAATATAGTTAGGTGACACAGTTAGATACAAAAGTAAATTCGATGGCAATTTTGAACCAAATTGAAAGTTCGATGGCAGTTTGGACAAGCACTACTCATTGTTGTAGACTATCTTGACCACAACGCTGACTATGCCACCTATCTTAACATATCATGACTCACTTGGTAGTTTATCTTTAATGCTTTCCTTCCTTTATTGGCAATTTTTATGATGCTAATCAAATCTTTTATAAGTAAACGGACTGCCATATGAACTCTATACCAAGTCTAAAATGGTCCATGTAGCTAGAGCAAGGGCGAGTAAGTACATGTGTGGAGGTTCTGTAGTTCCTGAATCATAATGCCCAAAAACTTCCATTTTCCTCCACTTTTACTTGGGGTAAGTATGTTGATTACCTTTTTGCCAGGTTATGCTGCAAACCACTTACTATTCTTCCCGTTTTTAGCTGCGCCATGTCCACTCGATAGGAGAGCCTTTGCGAGGCTTCTTTACTTGCGACACCCTCAAACAGACAAGGGACCTGAGTTGATTTTGCATGCTATTCCTTTTGTTAAATATGCTTCTGAGTTTTAGAAATGGAGGGTTCATTTCCAACTCTGACAACACTGTGTCCATTTTTTACGAAATTAAATAATCAAACAAAAAAAACTTACAATAAAGCTAAAAAATGTTAAATACAATCAATATAAGTAAGAATAACACTACATTTAGTAAGATAAAGATCAAAAGCTCAATAATGAACAATCAATAAAAAAAATCGTTGAATAATAGAAGCAGTAATAGTGGTATTATTTTAAAATAAATGATAAAAAAATTAAGGTAATCAAACAAATATAGAAAAATATCATAGCTTTGAACTCGTAAAATTTTAGTATATTTCACACCGTTCGTTAATTTTTTTTCAAATTAGTTTGTCAATCAAAATGCGTAGTGTCGTTAGGTGGAAAATGATTTATGTGTAGTTTAATAAAAACGTTAAGAAGATCGTAGATTATGTTTTAAAAAGCAACTCCATTTAGGAGAAAAAAAGGAGTGTTAATTAAATGTAGAGCTCTACGACAACACCTTCAGTAATTGTCTTTGAATGTTCCTTCGGTTATTTTGAAAAATTAGCTGGAATTAACAGTAGGCAAGTGTTAAATAAACTGATACATCATATTTGCACACAATATATACCAAATTTCTAAGTAATTTGTGCAATACGTGCCCTTTCCACTAACGCTTACATTGTGCTAGAAACGTGAAAAGACTCACATTTCTATACGTGGACCTTATTTAAATACTAGAACTTATTTTGGGAAAACAAAAAAAAAAAATATAATTATCTAATTAAGATATACTTGAGATACTTAATTTATTTGAGATGTTAATTAAATGTTTTTTTAATTCTATTACATATGGGCAGCTCCATAAATCGTCCAGAGTTGGCTTAGATAAGGTTATATATTGAAAGAATTATATTTACATGTATCAATGTGCTACAACAGCACAACAACTCCTTCCAAGTGGGTCCCGCTTCTGCGGGTTCGGGGAGATCCAGGTAGGCAACTTTACCTCTACGATATCCTACCCATAGAGAGATTGGATCCTTAAGACTACAAAAACATATTTTTTTTTTGAAAAAAGTTTATAGCGAAAACATTGCAAACCAAAAACCAAGGAGGAGAAAATGTGCCGGAGAGCAAAATAACAAGAGCAGAGACATACCTCAACCGACCAAGGGCGGTAGATGCCGTCACATCCAGAACAGCACGACCTGCAGACAAGCATACCAAAACCCTACCCGCCCCCACCTCACCGAAGCTACTACCACCTACGCGGCGGTCTCACAATCAGAGAGACTGTAATCTATCCGCCACAACCTACCTATCCTGAGCCATGTCCTCCGTCAGACCGGCAACTCTAGGTCCTCTCTAAACACTTCCTCTAGGCTATTCTTCGGTTCTACCCCTCCCTTCTCTTTCCACGGGGGACGATCATTCGCACCTCCGCATGTGGGCGGCCACACTTCTCCTCTTTTAATGGTCGAAACCATCTGAGACCTCGATTCTCATCTTCTCCTCTATGGGGGCCACTTCAGCTAAGCGCTGATTACTACATTCCTAATTCTGTCCAATCTCGCAAAACCACACATCCACCTTCTCATTTCATCTCGCTACCATCAACTTTGGGTCTGCGTCTTCTTAGAGACCAACACTCGTCCATATTATAAGAACAGCCGGTCTAACTACCATCCGATAGACTTTGCCTTTCAACCTAGGGGCACACTCTCTTGTCACACAGTACCCTGACGCTGACTTTCTACTTTTGCCTAACCCACTCTTATCCGCCGGCTAATATCCTCGGTCAATGTCCTCATTTTACTGGATGATCGAGCCCAGATACTTAAATTTAGCAACCTTTGGTATCACCCTCCATCCAGAGTGATTTCTCCCCCTCTCTATCCTACCACTTGAAACAACAATGGAGGTATTTCCGTTTTTGAATTATCATATGTGTGTACCATATCATATTTGATGCTAAAATTCAATGGTCATGCACCATTAAATAATTTGGGGAAGTTAAGTATGCATTTTTGACACAGAAGTTACAATGTTCGTTATTATAATAAACAATTGCTGCCAAATCTAAATTATTTTGAAGCTATGTTTTTTTGCATCAATAAGTTTTGTGTACACACAATTAGACTGTAAACCTAGTCTTCCTGAAAAAAATTATAAACATTCACTTTGAGGCTTAGGGGTCTACTATAGCAGTGAATTGTTGGGAGGTGGGCTCAGAATCATTGGACTGGAGAGGAAGCACCAATTGCGCACCAACGATGTGAAGGAGGCAAAGAGCGATTCAACATATGCCTGCACTCGTTCAGGAAGCTTAGTTTTTTTCTTCCAATTTTCTCGTAGTAAATTTTTGTTATGAATACTATTACGTTTAATCATGCTGTTAACTCTGGTAATGTGTCGCCATGAACTTGACAAATTTGCTTTGACTTGGGGGAGGAAATGTTCGTAAGGAAACGTCTCCTCATCTATGCTTGCTTTAGTGAGGGAGAAAACCCCGTATCACCCAAAAAAAAAAAAAAAAAACACCTTTAATTGGAATGAATGATGCCCCCGGTTCGCGACAAAAATAGACACACTAAATTAAAAAAAATAAATTAAGCAGTTTCGCAAAAACGGTACCAACAGAGCGGTTTAATAATTGTTGATCGTCAATTGAAACAATGAAGGACGCCATGAAGGGTTATGATCTTGAGAATGGTCAGCATAGGCAACCTAGCAATTCCAGTTCACGGGCTACTCAAATGCACATAAACGTCGCCCCTCTGGACAGCACAAAACGACATCAACAACATCATGTATAGCATCAGTGATAGGAGGGCTGTGCAGTAATGTCATCATAACTATATCCAAAGATAACTGTATTCATATAAAAGACTTTGAAATAAATACAAGTAACTGCTAACCAGGAGGGGGAACAAAAAAAACACTCTTAAATAGTTACGATGTTTTTTCTTTTTTTTCTTCTCTCAGAGGTCTCTCTACTCCCGAAGCTGGACAGTAAATTTTCAAAGCAATGCATAAAGCCATAGTGTGGGTATCCTCTCATACCAAGTATGTCCTGTATATGAGGGTCCCAGAGCTCCCCAATGCTGCTTTGCATACTGGTGAACCCACCCTGAGCCATTATGTGTCACCCACGTTCGATTCCACGATCTCCACTTGCCTACCACCAGCTTCTCCCCTGCTTCACGCCATGACCATTTAGATCAAAGTGCTCGTCCCATGTCACCCCATTTAACCCAGGATCTCGTTCACAACGCTCTGCCCATTTGTCAGTGTATTTGTTGTGCTACCCCCCATTCCACATAGTTTCTTCCCAAACTGACATGGATAAGCATATCAGAACTAGCTGTAACACAGAAGATGAAGATTTGGAGCAAGATGCAAGAAAATGCAAAAATTTAGGCACCACCTCTACTAACTGATTCTTCTATTTTTTCTTCTATCTATTTCCTCTTCAAGGGGTGGAAGGTGGTTTCGCCCAAAAAATAGAGGGGAGTGGCTAGATAATAGTGTACTAGGACAGAGGGGGCTCTCTGCCCCAAAAAAGTGCCCCACTGCATACTCATGGTTCCACCCTGCTCTCACCACTGTGACTGAGGCCTACTTGGGTCACCATTATCATGGACAGTAGCTTATGAACCCGAGCAGCAAAGCTAATTCTTACCAGAATACGATGAGGGGAAAAAAAAAATAAGGCAACAAACACTGCCAGTCTAATGATGAAAAAGGACAACAAAACAAAACCTGAGATTTCTAATTAACTCTCAGCCAACGTGAGCATCGGCCAGCCTCAATTTGAGGCTGGGGATCAAAACACACTTGTGCGCCACTTATCAGCCTTCCAGAGGCATCATACTGTTCCCACCACATCTCTTGCCATTGCGTACCCTTTCCCATTCCTTCCACACTTGCTCTGCAGTTTTCTCAATATGAAGAAGGCCACGCTCCTGCACATATCAAAACTTGTGAATATACCAAGAAGTAGATACAAACACGTAGGGACACATTGCATTCCCAAAGCTCTAAAACTAGGTCCACTCACTCCCATCGCTGTCGGACTATAGAAGTTTACCATATACAAGCCTTAATAACAATGCGTGGTCCCTACTTGCAAGACATGTGCTAAACATTCTTTTACTCACTAGAGGGAATAAAGAGAAAGCCCAGCTTTGCATTCTGATGTCCAAACACACCTTCCCTCTACCAAAGGGGACTTAGAGACCCAAAAACCAAACAAATACTCAAGAGACCAACCCCGCTTTGGGTGTAGGGCGGCAGTTGTATGCAGCTCCCAGAATTGCAACAGGTACTGATGGATGTTGAATTCTTAGAGGGCTCGTCAGCCCAAAAAACTATAGAGGACAAAAGTGAGCCCTTTTTCAGGGTTTTTTCTTTTTCTTTTTCTTTTCCCCCCCCCGGTGCCCCCCCCCCCTCCGTCCCCCCGCCCTCTCTCTTTTACCCTCTTATACCTATAGCTGAAAGCATTGCCACAAAGTGACTTTATTCAGCCGCCTAGAAAATGGTTCCAAAAAAGAAGAGAAGTCCGTACCAGACTATTTGATTGTGCACTTTGAAACACCCAAAAAAAAAAAAAGAAAAATTTTGCAAAATCCATGTACCATCCTATAAACAGTGAATGCAGAAGCTCAAAACAAGCATATCCATACAAAAAGCTAAAGTATCAGCCCCACAAGTCCTTTATCACTTGTAAATAATAGGCAATTGCATCTTGCAGTGCCACAGGACTCATGACTCATGCTGCACTGTCAATAATCAGCAATTATGCAGCCTCTTTCAGGATAGCCTAGCGGTCGGATGCTTGGTTTTCACAAGACCAAGGTTCGGTTTCCCCTGTAGGTCCTATGCGTGTGTAAAAGTTGCCCATTAAAAAAAAAAAAAAAAGAAAAAAGAAACAGCCATAATGCACATTCACAATCAAACAACCACCAGATATTGTGGGTGCTCATCTATGGATCAATACTCAGCGAGACCATTCTATTGCCATCATTGGTACCTCCCAGTCAAAGAAATAAAATGGAAACCAACAATATCATTAATTCAAAACGCACTACCACAAAGTACCTGCCACATTGATTCCTTCCAATATTCATGCCAAACATTTCCCATGGCATCACGCCCGGACTTTTCTGACCCAAGTTCCTTATAATCAAATTCATCTGCCGCCTCCCAATACTTCTCTTCCCATTCTACTAGCCCATCAGCAGTCACGCCTCTGTTTAATGTCCAACGACAAACAACACCATCAGGTCTTCTTTCAGTTCCAGTCTCAGTCCACCATCTAGATCCATCTGGATTTATCCCATGGAAAGGCTTTCCTTGTACATTATGTAAGGCATGCGCAGCTTCCTCTGCATGTGCTGAGAACTGAACACCAATTTCTTCTCTTGGGACAGGGACCTCCAGAATGGTATGAGGGTCTTCAACTTTGTGTACTTCCTTGAATGATTGAAAAGGTGGGAGAGGGCTAATCAGATCACTCTCTGAAAGTTTGCTCTCAAATGGCATTGAAAGAAAATCTGTTGATCTTTCCTTTTCTATCACATTGTTTGTTGGTTGTACACTCCTCGAGGCCTTTTGAGCTTTCTGCAAGTTCCCGACATCATGTTGGATTGACTCGCTGTCTGAAGGTGGTGCCCAAGACCAAAAGTTTGGACCTGGTGGTCCATTGTTAGAAGTTCTTGATTTGCGGTTCGATGAGCTTCCACTGTCAACCCCTGTTAATTGACAATGGCTAATAACACATTAAAATGCTGACGAAATAGGATTTCTAACTAAATTAAACTAACCACAGTTATACATTAAAGCTAATGCAGTGTAGCTGCAACTCCACTTTACTCTAGTTGCGTTCTTAAATGATGGGTATGGACTGCACTGACAGGTAAAATAACCTTTGATTATGTACCACTTGAGCCCATTTACCCGATCGTGACATTAACCTAACTGAAGGCAGAATAAACAAGATAACTCGGTGAACGAGCACCCCTCGTATGCCAGTGACGAAGGAAAAGGATGATGAATTCCAAGTGAAAGCTCAGTACAGTCTTCCGAATTAATTAAAGTAGCTTCTTCAGACTGAAATCCTTTAGTTTATCACTGCATGTTTATGTTGTAGTTCCATGTGTTTTAGGTGAAACTCTAATTACACAGTATATAGGATTCTTTAAGAAACACATAGATAAAGAAGAAGTCTTCTATGCTGCTTTCCTGGAAACCACCTTTGTCAAAAGTTTTTCCCATGATTTGTCAAAGAAGCTTGGGTGTTTCTCACTCAGTGTCTGCCAGAGATGCAACAGTTTCACAGGACCATAGATTGTATCCTTGAAAGTAGTCATTGGCCCGATGCTTCTCGTTCTCATTAATTTACGGAACTAAAATGGTTCTTGGAAGCAACCTTGACATACCCTCTTAACTTCAAGCTAAAAGCTTATTATGAGATGAGACACTCAGCCATGTCACGAGATGGATACTCTCGTAAACAGAAGTGCTTTTAATTGACACCAGCTGATGACACCAATAAGCATTCCAACATATCGAAATTTGCAAAGCCAAATATTATGGTTTGGCCAGGTGAAGAATAAGGGCATCCAAATAATGAATATCTTGTCCCACATCATACTACTACCCAGTTTGAAGACTAATGGTAGAGCAATGCTGAGAATACACACGACATGGCCTTTACTTCAAAATTATCAGAAGGATGAGCTACCCCTACGGCCCTACCTATATTTTAGGTCAATATATCGACGTGCATTATGGATAACATCATGACCAGCATATCTTTCGGTCCCCCACACTTAAGTAAATTTTCTTTTCTGAATTGCCAGCATTTTTCCTTTTTTTAATGTTATGTAAAGAGAAATTATTGTATTGGAATAACAAAAATAAATGAATTCTAAGCACACATCCTACAAAGAAGCCAATTGCATCCCATTCCAAAAGAATAAAAGCAGCTAATAACAATTAACTACATCTAACAAAGCAAAAACAAAGGTCGTCATCCATAGACTACAAAAGTCTTGACCCACTTATCCTTCATACAATAATCAAATATTTTTACACCATAGAAAAGGCTTCTATTTCTCTTATTCAAATAATGCAACAAATGACATAAGGAATCACCCTAATGACTATAACTTTTTTCCAGAAACGCTTCTATATCATTGTTTAGGGCTTCTAATTCCTGCTTTTTAGCTTTTGTTCGTAACATGTACTGAACTAAAAAGAGACTCTCTGTTGGGAAGGTTTTTCCCCCATATATACTTTGGATAGTTGTAGACAAAAGCAAATGTCTCACTAAATTGTTTTCCATTTTGCTGTATTCAATGCTGGTTAATCTAGAGTGCAATAGGATCAGCCTCTCGCAGTTCAATAGTAGGTAGGCAACATAAAGCTAACTACCCCAAACCCTACCCCAGGCGTGTATCTGGTTTGGTTTGAAATAAATAACTGCTTTGGCAAAAACGCGGCTTAGCTTTTCACAGTTGACAATCTTAACAACCAGACTATAAAGATCATTACTCTGGTAGATACTAACGTTTTCTGCAGCGTTGCAGAAAATTTCACTCTTTTAAAGAGTGTGTGCATGGGTGCTACCAAAGCTATTCTGCAAGAGCAACCCAAAGGTAGAGTTCAATACAAGAATGGTCGAGGATAGAGGTGAAACAGCCGACTCTAGGAGACAATGGAAATCATGTCACAATCAGAGGAATTGCTGCTGACAGGATTAGGAAGCCTCAGCAGATAAAACGTCCTCTGAAGAGGAAGTTTCATGATCTGCTCCAAGTGAATGCACAAAACACTGGTAAGAAAAGCAGGAACAAAGTAGGGCACATTGTGATTGCTTATGCAGTTCGCGAGATAGAGCAAAAGGAGCTGCAGCCCAGAAAAACACGCGGGAAAAAAAAAACAAGAAGTGATAAAAACCACATAAACTCATTCTTTCTCTGACCAAGGGAAAGGAGAGCACAAGTAAAACCCCCAAAAATCAAGAGAGCTTGCGAACTTCAATTAGAGCAGCACAAAAGACAACAAACAGTTTTGAGTACTTTGCAGACACTTGCATGTTTTACAAGCATGTTAAGGATGAGTATATGTTTCATGATTAAACAGGTATGTCTACTCATATCAATGAGGAAATGAGGGCAATTCCTGTGGATTGGTGATTGAGAGTCTCAACAATTTTGGATTAGGACACAAAGCCTTTACGTTAACATCAAAATCATCAATAGTTTTCCCTCAATGGTCGTCCTTAGGAAGGAGCATAAGCTGTTGGCAACTGACTTTGCAAGCTCAGAGAAACCTGGGAACTGGAGTTTAGAGATGAACACGTTCGTTCAGATAGCAGACAGGTGAGAGCAGCATTTAGTGGTACTTAAAACTCCCTATACTATACAAGTTTAGCACCCAATAGGCCAATAGACAAAAGCCTCCGTTTAGTCGACTCTGCAATGGAGAACACAGTGATTCTTTGCTGAACCCCAGATTATGAATTACTTCATGACGATAAAATATCCTCACTTGATGCTAGATGCTTTATCTAGCTCAGTGTACCCTGAAGAAGAGACCCTGTTGGACATAAACTCCCTAGCAATAGATTGTGGTGCTGAGGAGCATCTAAAGAAGTGTACTAGCTTTAACATCTGCTTGCAAGAAATCCATTTTTTCAACAAATACTTTACTTTCACCACAAGGTGAGCAATGCTTTTTCTCCCATCCCTATCTCCCACCTCTTCGAAGTATGGGAGGAATCCTTACTGTATGATCCCAATTTGTTTCAACACAAGGTATGCTTCTTTTGTGGGCAATTCACTGCTTATAAAATTCTTTGATCAGTATTGCAAAGACTACGTGTTGCCTACTTACATCAGCCCCCAGTCTAGTGCCCACCAGTTTCCTACTTCCCTAATGAAGGTGGAACGAGTCACAGTGCAAAGCTGTTTTACCCAACAAAAAGTGACACAGCTTTTACATATATGCTGTTCACTGGTGCAGTAAACAATATCCTTATATTTTCCAACACAAACAACATCAATCACAAAAACCTGATTTTACATCATACAAATTTTCAATGAACATTAGACTCTCAACAATGCCCACATGAAAGAATTAAAGCATAGCAGAACTGATAAAGACCAAGCACTTGTACAAGATTCAACCCTTCAAAATGAACGAGGGAATGCAAATTCAAGCACCAAAACTCAAGCCTTAGTCCAAGCATTGCTCCTGCAAAGTTACACACTACCCAGGTATGAACCTTTGCAAAGACCCAGTTTTATTCATCTGATTTCCTAAACTTCCAAGAGGTTTAGGGCTGATATTTTTGCATGGGATGTTACCTAACATCCTCAAATAACAAGCCATCAAGTGGAAACTAGTCAAATCAGTTGCTTCATGAAGATTTTGCCCCTCCAAGTCAACCATTCCAGATTAAGCTCTATTCTGACCCGGTTTTAGTTTTCAGCTGGTTCACCCCCTTAAACCTGATTTAGACCTGATTTCTTTACTTGGGATGATTATTAACATCCTAATGAAGTCATTCATGCATTGAAATCAAATCTAGATAAGGCAAAAGCCAAGCAACCAAGCTGCTGAACTTTGAGCACCAAAACGGCCGGTTTGACTGTTTCGGAGCAATGGCTGAGATCTCTTCAAGGGAATGACTTTGTGGCCTGCCAACTTGCCCACTTGCTTGCCTAGGCTACCAGCAGGCCCATCATTGGCAAGATTGCAGCTTTGGAAGGCTCCTTGGCCACTAGGAAGGAAGATAAAGATCATGGGTGGTTCTGATTGGCAGCCGCAAAGTAGGTCAAATCAGCCACCATTTCGCTCTCACATGTGCAAGTGGACAGCTTAGTACCTCAATAACATGTTCAAGCTTGAGTTTACCATAATTAAGCATGTATTTAGCTAGACACAAGTGATGTACTTAGGCTAAGCTAATCCGGGTTTGCATTCTGATTTGTATAAGCTAGATTAGAGGTTTCCTAATGACTAAGGAAACCCCTAAGCAACTAGGCAGCTTGGGAGGCTCTTGCTTATATGCTTGGCTACTTGTACTTGCATTTCATGATGAAAGATAGCCATTTTCAGTCGAGCAAAGCTCCTAACCCCAGTTCTGTCTCAAACTCTCAACTAGCTTATCTTTACTTTTAGGCCAAGCAAAGTGGTGTTCTAGTGAGTCTTAATCTAATTCATTGGTGGTGTTTCCGTATCCTTTGAATGATTAAGGGCCCTAAGTTGAGTCTTCACGGTGAAATCTATATCCAACAATCCGTGTAGCACTATCTATCCTAGTTCGTTTCTCCCGGGTTCTTAGAACTCCCATTCTGTCTTTTGATCTCCTTTTAAGCTTGCTTACAATGCACCCTTGACCGTAAGCTTGTTTAGTAAGGAAACGCATCATATTTGGCATCAGAGCAAGTTTCATCTTGGCCCTGACCCTCTGTTTTCAACCACGTTCCCTTCTGCCCAAACACAATCCAAAGCACCTTACCCGGTTGACACAGTTTGCAAGCATGAGTGCAAGCATGACCTGGGAAGAAAAATTTGAGGTTCTCATGAAGAATTTTGAAGCCATAAACACTAGCAATGAGGAACTCAAGAACCAGAATGCCTATTTGAGGCGTCAGCTTGCTGAATTCATGAGATAGAAGAGAAGAAACCTAGTGAGGTCATCTAGCTCACCCGGTTTTGATCAAGAAAATGAGGATGGCAAAGAAGGCCCTCATTTGGTTTCAACTAGTGAGAAGGAGCCTCACACGAGACCAAGGAGAAAGGAAAGAAGACCTCTCCCCAACTTTGGTGATTTCAAAGTCGACATTCCAGAGTTCAAAGGAAAGTTAGACCTGGATGAATTCCTGGAATGGATGTAAACCGTGGAGAGAGTCTTTGATTTCAAGGATATTCCAAAGGAGAGGAAGGTAAAATTTGTTGCTTTAAAGCTTAGAAAGTATGTCTTGCTCTGGTGGTCCAATTCATGTGCCAAAAGAGCTAAGGCCCTGTTCTTTTCGTGGTTTAATGAACTCAACCTACTCCTTTCCACACCCATCCACTCCTTCTCCCCCTTCTCACTTTTTTCCACACTTAAACAAAAACACCACTCCTTCCCACTCTCACCCACTCCTTCCCCCCTTTCCCACACTCCTTCATTCAACTTCCCAACTTCATTCAACTCCTTTCAACTCCTGCCCACTCTCACCCACTCCTTCCCCCCCCCTTTCCCACACTCACCCATCCCACATCTATCATTTCCCACTGAAACGAACAGGGCCTAAGTTAAGAAAAGCAAACTTAGGTCCCGATTCCTGCCCCCTTCTTATCTTCAAGATATCTACTCCCTTTTACACAATTTAACTCAAGGAACTATGAGTGTAGAGGAATATACTAGGAGTTTGAGAAACTAATAATCAAATGTGACTTATAAGAGTCAGAAGATCAAACCATTGCGAGGTACTTAGGAGGACTTGATCCTAGGTACTCAAATGTTATTGAATTGCAGCAGTATACAAGCTTTGATCAGGTGTGTATCCTTGCTTATAAGATTGAGCAACAAAGGAAAACCAGAACCTACAAAAGAGACTTGTCAAACCACCACCTCGGAACCAACCTTTTAACAAGGGGAGTTTCTACCCTCCACCTAAACACATAGCATTGCCCCCTTCCACCCCACAAAAAACCCAAGCTCCACCAAAAAGTCTAGCTCGACAAAAACAACCTAACCCCAACCCTATGAGCACCAAGAGGTGTTTCAAATGTCAAGGCCTTGGCCACATTGCTTCTGAGTGCTCAAAAAGAAAGGTAATCACCTTGGCCGAGTGGGAGACAGTTAAGAAGGAGGAGATTGAAGAAGAAAAGGAGGTTCACTTAATGGAAGAACAGGAAGAAGATTCTGTGGAGATCATTGAGGAAGCTGATGAGGGAAAGATGTTGGTCTTAAGGAGAGCTTTCAGTGGCCTTAAAACCAAGAAGAACAACGAGAGAACATTTTTCACTCTCGGTGTACTGTCCAAGCTAAAGTTTTCTCCTTGATCATTGATGGAGGTGGCTGTGCCAATGTTGTTTCTCTAAGGATGGTGGAGAAACTCAATCTCCATGCTTCTGCTCACCCCCATCTACACAACATTCAGTAGCTTAACCAAGGTAAAGAGTTACAAGTAAACTCAAGGTGCCTGATTTCATTCTCTATTGGCCAGAATTATCAAGATGAGCTTTGGTGTGATGTAATCCTAATGGATGTATCTGCTTGGTAGGCCTTGGTTATTTGACAGGAAGGTAAAGCATGACAGTTACCTAAATACCTACTCCTTTTCCAAGGATGGGAAAAAGATTACCCTCGCCCCTTTAAGCCCTTCCCAGATCCATAAATCAAAGCCACAAAAGAACCCCCAACAAGCTAATCTATTTCTCACTTGTGGAGAACCATTACTTAAGGCCTCTTATCATGAGTTTAAGGCCTTTAAGGAGTGGATTCCTACTGCCCTTGAGGAACCACAATACACCCCACCAATTCATCCCTTCGCTATCTCATTGCTGGAGCATTTCAGTCACACCTTTCCAGACGAGATATCTTCTGGCCTTCCCCCTAAAAGATCTATGCAACACCACATTGACCTCAATCCAAGAGCCATACTCCCAAACAAGCCTGCTTACAGAATGAATCCCAGGGAGACTATGGAGATATAAAGGCAAGTAGATGAACTGATCAACAAAGGATTGGTCAGAGAGTCACTTAGCCCTTATGCTGGTCTAGCCCTTTTAGTCCCTAAGAAGGATGGGAGCATGAGAATGTATATGGATAGCCGTGCCATAAACAAGACCACCATTAAGTATAGGCATCCTATCCCAGGACTAGAGGACATACTGGATGAATTTCATAGTTCTAATGTGTTTTCTAATATTGATTTGAGGAGTGGTTACTACTAGATTCGGATCAGAGAAGGAGATGAGTGGAAGACAGCTTTCAAGACTAAAGGTGGCTTGTATGAATGGCTAGTCATGCCATTTAGTTTGTCAAATACACCCAGTACCTTTATGAGGTTAATGAACCAAGTGTTCAGACCTTACAATGGTAAATTTGTGGTGGTATATTTCGATGATATCTTGATCTACAGCCTGTCAGAAGAAGAACACTAAGATCATTTGGCTCAAATCATAGTGGTACTAGAGAAGGAAAGGCTGCATGAGAACCTAAAGAAGTGTACTAGTCATTTTCTTAGGTTACATTGCGACTGCCAAAGGAGTCAAGGCAGATGAGAGCTAGATTGAGGCCATTAGATCTTGGCTAGTACCAAAGAGTATCCATGATGTGAGGAGTTTTCATGGGCTTGCCCCATTTTACAGGAAGTTCATTAGAAACTTAGTACAATCATGGCACCAATGACTAAAGAGCTTAAGGGTTCATCCTTTAAATGGACTCCAAAAGCTCATTCTGCCTTTGAGGAGGTAAAAACCAAGCTAAATGAGGCACCAGTAGTAGCATTACCTTGCTTTGATAAGGTTTTTGAAATTGAATGTGATGCTTCTGGTGTGGGTATAAAAGGAGTTCTTACTCAGGAAGGCCGGCCCCTAGCCTTCTTCAGTGAGAAACTTTGTGATTCCAGGAGGAAGTACTCGACTTATGATAAAAAGTTCTATGCTATAGTGAGGAGTTTGGAGCATTGGAGCCATTATTTGATGGCTAGTGAGTTATCTTGCATTCTAACCAAGAGGCCTTAAAAGACATTTAAGGATAACACAAGTTAAACTCCAAGCATGCTCAATGGGTGGAATACCTCCAATCATTCCACTTTACTATCAAGCATAAGTCAGGAAAACTCAATCAAGGAGCAGATGCACTTTCAAGGAGGCATTTGCTATTATTTCAACTAGATACTTGCATTCTGGGATTTGAGCATCTTAAGTCCCTTTATGCTACTGATGAAGACTTTGGAAAGTTGTATTCTATTTTCTTGAAACACCCCAAAGGAGAGTTTCTGGTCCAAAATGAGTACTTATTCAAGGACACTCGTTTGTGTGTTCCTAAATGTGGTACTTGTGAGCTACTGATTAGGGAAGTCCATAGAAGTTCTTTAGCTAGACACTATGGAGAGAACAAGACCCCAGCCATGCTAAGGGAACATTACCTCTGACTTAGAATAAGTAAAGACGTTCAAGACCTCTTGAGGAGATGTGCTACTTGCCAAGGAGCAAAGAGTCACTCACTGCAACAAGGGTTATACACCCACTGCACGTTCTTGCCCTCCCTTGGGTTGATGTAAGCATGGACTTTATCCTTAGCTTGCCTAAAACTCAAAGGAATAAGGACTCTATCTTTGTGATAACAGACAGATTCTCGAGGATGGCTCACTTTATTGCTTGCAATAATACCAATAATGCCACCCACATTGCTGACCTCTACTTCAAAGAGGTTATGTGATTACATGGGATCCCTAGATCCATTGTTTCTGATTGGGATACAAAATTCTTAAGTCACTTCTGCATTACTTTATGAAAGAAGATGGGGACCAAGCTCAAGTACAGTACCACATGC